>WEIT01035920.1:6544-16805 GCA_013389985.1 Dryoscopus gambensis | reverse complement strand
AGTGATGTGTCAGGGTGGGTTTGGGGTGGGAATGGTCATGGAGAGGAGGTGGCAGCGACGTGTCAGCATGGGTTTGGGGTGGGAATGGTCATGGAGAGGAGATGGTAGCAATATCAGAGTGGGCATGGGAAGGGTGGGGTTTGTGATCTGCTGAAGCAAACTGCTCGTCCAGGCTGGGCTGAACACTCCACACCAGCCATGCCAGCAGCTCACACTTTGCTAGCTCAGCACATTGCTTCACTCAGTGTTATGTTTAGGAATTATTAATGCGTGCCTTGTAAGGCTTGCATTATTCTAACGCACAGTTCAAGTCAACACTGGCAGGATTTGAATCTCCATTTGGAATGGAAACCTGTAATTGGTTCCTGTTTGCTTGGCAGGAAGTTTTACAGGAGCTTTGCAGCGGGATCTGGGTAAGAGATGAGGCTGGTTCCTGCCCAGGTGCCACCTCACCTGCAACTACAGCCACACCAAAGGCTGCTCTTTGTCAAACACCTTCTGACTGAAGTGGCCTTTCCATAAGCACGTGTAAAATTAAAGGTGATCTCTCCGTCCTTTGGGTCTCCATTATGAGGCTGCTTCTTGAATATGTTAAACAAAAGACACTGCACAGTTTTCTGGCCTGGAGTTTTGAGACATTTGTTGAGAAGCAAGTTAATAAAGTGCAGATTGAGTCCATAGATACAGTACTGACCAGGTCTCTGAGTCACTGCTTCGCCTCTGACCAGCTCCTGGAGATAAAGGATACTTGTTATTCTTCAGAAAAGCAGGCCTTCACCTCCCCAGCGTGCCTTGGGAGCTTGCACAGAGCTAAAACTTTTTTTCAAATGGTTGGCATCTTTTTCTCCAAGTGAAAAGCCCTTTTGCATCTTCTTTTGGAAATCCTTGGGAATGAGTACCACTTGCATTGAGCAGACCATTTCTCGTAGTGCTGTGGCTGCTGCCCTCTGACCAAAGGGCAGGAATTTGTCTGCCCCCCTCGGCATCCCTGGCAGGAGCAAGGAGCTCTCCAGCCTCGGAGGGGTGAGCAGGGCACACACCCCACCGACCTCGGGCCCGGGGTTCTGTGGGCTGGCAGCTCTGCAGAAGAGTTTATCAGCTAAGGTAGATACTCAGCTCCAGATTTATTTTATGTGGGGTGGGGAGGGAAATTTCCAGTCTGAATCCATAAAAAAGAAACCAGACCAGAGCCTAGAACCAGTCCTGCACTGGCCAGAGAAAATGAACAAGGTGATGTAATCAAGTTCCCTACCTACGTTTTGCAACCCTAAGAACAAACAGAATCTGAACTCTTCACTGGTGTGTGCCTCATGTTACATAATATTTTACTGTTTCACTCTGTGCATTTTGCTGGTGTCTGGCTGCTCTGCTGTGCTTGCCAAGGAAGTGACAAATGGCAGGAGACAGAAGCAGAGGTTGGGAAGTGTTTGTGGAGGTGGAGGCTGGAGGCAGAGGAGAGCCCGGCGTGCCTCGCTAGCTGCATGGCAACTGGCGAGTGCCTTTGCCATTGTATGGACTAAATCTTGTTGGGTTTGTCTTGGGAAAATTGCAGATCCCCAGCACAAAATTTTACCCGCAGGGCTAGCTGAGCTGTGTTATAAATGTGCTGTATACCAAGGGAAAAGTATTCTCTGGTGTCAAAAAATTGTTGGTGTTGCTTTGATTATTTTTTTAAAAAATACTTTCAAAGTGAAAAAGAGGATTTTTTTTTTTTTTATCTTAAAGGGATAAAAAGCAGCAGGGAGTTGCTTTCCTTAGTCTATATGCCCTTTAAAATCCAGCACAGAATACCCTATTAATTTATTTCCTCTTTCCCAGCATCGCATTTTGAAAAACGCCCGTCACACTGCAGATGTGCAGCTGACTTATTATTAGACCCAGGGCGATGCTGGAGGAATTAGGGGCATTTTTTCCCCCGTTGCCCCCAGAGCAGCTCTGGGTGACCACACGGCAGAAGCCGTGCCGGCTGTTCCTCGGAGGCAGCCACGGCAGATCAGGGCTGTGCCTGTGCACTGCCACACAATGTGGGGATGTGCCGCTGCTGCCACCCCTGTGCCACGGCTATTGTCTGCGGGTCAAAGCACTGAATATCAATAGACTAATTCCTTCACCCCTCCAACCCGTCCTCTGACTGGAATGTTCACTTCTATTGCACAGCTTTCACCTCTGGCCTCGCCATCTTCATGGCTCCGCACTTCAAAGAGCCCTGCTCACGCAGAAAATGCCTTATTGAGGGAATGGTCAGAGCTGCACAATTATTTCGAAAAAACTCCACATTGTGTTTCAGCTGAGGACAGGAGAACTGGCGAAAGTCTGAATCACTTTCAAGATTCAGATCTAAATCCTGAGGTTTAGAAATATGAAAGTCAAAACTACAATAGTCCAAACACACAGAGCCTATTCTTTGCACCTTGAAATGTGGAAAATTAAAGACCTGCTCTCAGTTTGACTACTCACCTTTCCATTTTCTGAGGCACCCAACAAAGTTCCCTCTGCTAATGAATACAGGTTTTGATTGTTGGATTACACAGATTATTTTCTGTCATCTTCAAGTCCTTTAAACAATTGCTGCCTTTGAAATCCCTTATGCAAGAAGCATCTGACCTTACAACACTCCTATTCCTCTTTTGTATTTAACATCACAGCCCTCTCTGTGGTTACACACAATGTGGGGAAAGCTGCAGGTCAGGGCTGTGAGGTGATAGCTAAAAACGCAGGGCGCCCAACTATTGAAGCTGACACAAAATACACAGAAGAAAAGAGGCTACATGGAAAAGGGTTTAAAAGTAAACATTATTTTTTATATCACATTTTGTTACAGTTCCAAAAACCAAGGAACAGATGGTTGTACACAGGACAGGATATAAATCAAGGGACAACAGAAAACTAAATGGAATGTAAACTCGAGTGCTGAAACAATCTCAAATTAAAACTTGCTTGAAGTGTGGTCAAGAATATCCAAACTGGTTGGGATTTATACTGGAACACCATTCCTGCCCCCAGCCTTTCCCTTTCCCTCTCTGTCTCTCTTGTCTCTGTTCCCTGCCATGTTCTCCCACTTGTGCCCTGATACCAATCTCTCATGAATTTTCCATAAGCCTTTCAGATTTCCACAACCTCTTCCATTTTAACAAAATGCTGAAATTCACAAGTAGAATTACCTGCTTTTGGGATGTCTGTAGGCAGAGATAGGCAACATTCAGAGAAACCGAGGCACCGCTGGTAAACACCAAGAAATGCCAAGTGCCTGTTAAGAGCTGAGCAGTGCTTTCAGTTCCCTGGGAAGCCACAGATATGGTTTAAACACAGGGAAGCGCTCACATATAGTGGTGAATGGTGAATCTTTTTGTGAGTGTTTATTGTGAGATTGGTTGTGCAGCACAGCTCCTGGACTGGGATTTGAATGCAGAAAATGCTGTGGGCACAACAGGCTTGAAACAATAAACTCAACCTAACTTTGTCTAACTCAGCATTTAGCAATTTTATTGGCAGAGACTTGCAGAAAGGAACGAGAAATCATAATTCAGCAA
The DNA here is from genome assembly GCA_013389985.1 of Dryoscopus gambensis. Lineage (NCBI taxonomy): Eukaryota > Metazoa > Chordata > Aves > Passeriformes > Malaconotidae > Dryoscopus > Dryoscopus gambensis. The sequence goes on along the minus strand of WEIT01035920.1, from coordinate 13,275 downwards.
ATTCCTTCTATCACTGCTCAACTTTGTGTCCTCGTAGTAAATTATTCACCTCAGCAATGACTCAGTTAGCAAAAGATTAAAGGCTGGATTCTGGCGCCCTTGCTGTTCTGGGTGAGCACTGTGGGCGCCCTGTCGAACGCTACAGACACACTACCCAGGGTGGAACAGCTCCGAGCGAGGAGAGGGGTCGGTGTTTGCGCTCAGAGCCCCAACACAAACATCCTCCAGAGCCCTTCAGTCAGCCAGCTGCCAGGCCGGTGCCAGAGAGAGCCGGGGGGCATCACCCCCTCCGCAGAGCAAGCACAGCCCCGTGCCAGGGGCTGGGACCAGGGCTGGCCCCAAACCCCTCATCCCAGCACCAGGGCAGGGCCTGCCAAGGAGCAGTTCCAGCCAGCCTGTGCCACCGCGGGGGGTTCTGTGCAGCTCCACACCCAACCTGGCGTTTCACAGGGCATCCCCGCGTTCCCCAGCCCCGCTGTCCCCTCTGCCTCCCCAGGGGCTGGGACCAGGGCTGGCCCCAAACCCCTCATCCCAGCACCAGGGCAGGGCCTGCCAAGGAGCAGTTCCAGCCAGCCTGTGCCACCGCGGGGGGTTCTGTGCAGCTCCACACCCAACCTGGCGTTTCACAGGGCATCCCCGCGTTCCCCAGCCCCGCTGTCCCCTCTGCCTCCCCAGGGGCTGGGACCAGGGCTGGCCCCAAACCCCTCATCCCAGCACCAGGGCAGGGCCTGCCAAGGAGCAGTTCCAGCCAGCCTGTGCCACCGCGGGGGGTTCTGTGCAGCTCCACACCCAACCTGGCGTTTCACAGGGCATCCCCGCGTTCCCCAGCCCCGCTGTCCCCTCTGCCTCCCCAGGGGCTCCGGGCTCCCACGGCCGGAGCAGTGCGCTGTGCCCTGTGCCCTGTGCCCTGTGCCCTGTGCCCTGTGCCCTGTGCCCTGTGCCCTGTCCTGACTGCAGTTTGGGGTTGTTTCCTGTCTCGCTGATAAGCACAACCCCTTCAGCAGACAAAAGTGTTTTGCCTCGTTACTCCCAGGATCAAAGCCGTCCGCAGAACGTGAAAATGTGACCCTTCCCCTGTCAATACAAAGGCAACAAAAAATGAAATTTCAGTATAATCAGCCACGTGCAAGTCTCCTACTGAATAAACAAACCTCATGAAACTGCAATTATTAAACTGCTTTTGACTTCACAAGCCTTTCATGAACAGGATACCAATTTAAAGTGATAATTCTCTGCATGGAAAATTTGAGGAATAATATTTTTTTCCTGTTAACAAGGCTTGAAAAAATAGCATAGAACTGATATTCTGTCACTGTGCCCAGATCTGCAAAATTCAACAGGTGAAAATTAGAGTGATAAAATTCCCACAGAATATTTTGGAATTCAGAACTGTTTGGCAGCTCACAGAAAACAACCCATATGCTATGTGGGCACTGATGTTTCATCTCTCACTTCTCTCAGCTTCGCTGAGCTGAGAGTTATCATTTCAGCTTACTGGAAAGCACTTGATGCAGCCAGTTCCTTTTAAAATATATTTTGTTGGAAGTTGTTAGAAAATTCAATAAAGAGACTTTGATCATGATCCATTCATTGACTTTCTTGGACTAACTTTTATATGGGATTTAAAGTGGATTTGAAGCTTCTGTTTCAAAAGCAAAGCATATTTTCCAAATTCCTGCAGTGCCTCATGGCATCAGCTTTGCTTTTGAAATAGAGAATGAGGATGCAGAGATATTAAAGCTAAGCTCAGAGAAACATGATTTTCACCCCCTCTAGAAAAACAGGAACATCCTTACTCTTCCTTTGAATACATAATTAGTGCTAATTGAAGACACATGTCAGAAATTTATGCAGCAGGACAGAGTACAGAATGCAAAGGGTTTTTCCTATCAATGCCAGGGACAAGCAAATGAAGACTGGCAGTTTTTCCTCTTCCTGGATCCTCATGCCACAGGCAAGACCTACAAGTCATAAGTGGCCGTGCACAGTCCTCATAAATAGCTCCCAATACAACTGTATTGGTTCCAGACATCTTCTCTCCCCTGTTCCGTTCCATGGAATTCAGGCAGGCTCCTGGAGCAGCACCAAGGTTACATAAATTATTGTCTCCATGCTGATTCCCAGTTCCTGCCACCACAGTGGTCCTACTAACCAGGAAAGCTTAGCCCCAAAAAACCCTTCCCACTTCCTTTGACCATAGAATGTAGGCATGCATCCACGAGCTCTATGCAGATCCCAATTTCCAAATTGAAGGTGGATGCACATACAGGCTTTTTGGACAGTTAGCAAAATTTCCACTGAATTGTCAAACTTGTATTCTTAATAAAAAAGGATGGCCTTCCTTGAAAAACATAATTGCTCCTTCCAACATTTATCATAAACACTGAAGCACTGTGCGCATCTCAAAAAATAAAACCAAGTTTTTTGAGCAAAACATCTTTTATTTCCTTTAAGTCCATCCTTATAAGAGACCAAAACATTTCATTTCACATAATGGCCACAGTGAGATACTCAGCAATGAAAACTCCGTTCAAACAACAGTTAACAGCAGGGGCAGTTACAGCAGCTCTGTTCAATGTTTCTACCTGGATTGCCTGCAACAAACAGCTCCCCTTTACTTCTGTTCATGCCTAAATTAAATGGATGCTTAAAAATCTCAGGTTTTGCTGTGACTTGGTGCCAGCCCTGAGCTCTCTCTGCTCTGCAGTGTCCCCAGAGCCCCGGGCTCAGCCAGCACAGAGATGATCTCGAGGTGTTCTCCTGCCCCAGTCCGGGGTGAGCCCCCAGCACTGACTCGTCCTGTCTGACTCCCCCACTCAGCAGGAGCAGAGAATTACATAACACACAATTCCCATTCAGCTTTTCAAATTTTCCAGCTGTTAAGCAATTCCCTGGGTCCAAATCAAAGTCTGCAGATGCTCTGGGGGTAAAATCTCTGCTGAACGAATAGCACAGCCTGGATGGAATTGCAGGATGGAGAGCACTGGGGATGGCTCCACGAATGTGCCTGACTGTGGATCAGCTGCTCCTGATTCAGTCATACGCTGCAGAGTCCTGTCCTTATGTCCTTCATGTCACTGTTTTTTCTGATAGATTATGCTCCTATTGCTTGCTCAAAAATTCCTGGGTCTCCTTCAGTGCCCCTCAGTGTGACAGTAAAAAAGAAGCAGCTGGAAGGAGACCAAAAACTGGGGAGGGGCTGTGGCCTGAAGGGGCAGGGGGCCAGCAGGGGAGGCTCCTCCTCGCACCCCAGGCTGCTTTCATGAGCTGTGTCGTGGATTAAAGCTGTGCCCAGGCTCTCGTCAGGTAAATCTGGCAAATCAGCTGCATCTCAGTGTGCCAACTCCATGTCTGAAAATCATTTTAAGTTTGGGATATGTGGTGTAGTTCTTCCTTACTATTGTGATAGCATTTTCACATTTCGGTTCGATACAATCAGTGATTGAAAGCTGAATGCAACCCTAAATTCTGGCTGGCCTGGAGCAAGCACTGTTACACTTGCAGTCGTGGTTGTGGATGCCTTTCTAGGTTCCTCCAAAAGCCCAACAAGAAAGTGTGGAATAAAAATCCAAATATTTACTCCCATTAACGTAAGTTTTGCCCCAGCTCTGCCTTCATATGTTTAGTCTGATTCATTTAGTTCTTCTCTCTCGCCATTTAATAAATCTCCCACCATAATAATTATGCCATGCTGCCAGAAGATAACGGAGGAATGAACCGTGGGTGAAAAATCCCAGTTCCTGTTGCCAGGGCTGGTGTTTCCTGTCAGGAATGGTCTCTGGGAAGCGCCCAAAGTGGGGTCAGAGCTTGCAGGGAGGGAAGCTGTGCCCTGTATTGCAACACCCAAGGGCCTTCAGAGCTTTTCAGGGTGTTTTATAACTGTTTGTGCTACCCAGTCAAAAACATTAACAAAACAAAACAAAAAGCTGGTAAAGGAGACAATTAGATGAGTAAGGTTGAGATGCTCCATAATTTATTGCAGATCTATGAGAGAACACTTGTAGAACCCATTTAATTCATTTAATAGTAATGCAAACATTGATATAAATTAAAACTCCAGAACGCTTTCTCACATCTTTTCTCTCCCCATGAGAGGTGAATGAAAATGATTTATTACCCATAGATTATAATTGCTTAAAATAGGTTATGATGTAAGAAAAAAAATCTAATCCCTTCTACCAGGCAGGAGCAAAATTCTACAGACAGAGAAATTACATCTAACGCCAGTGTGTTAAGGAAGAAACATTCTTCTTCTCCCTTTGGGGAAACTCTAAGAACATCTTTTTAGAACTGTCAAAATTCACAAGCTGTAATAAATTATTCTTTTTCATTACCCATTTATTAAGCAGGCTGTTTGGTATAATAGCAGAAAAATTCTGTCTAATTTTTACAGTATTACACTACTGTGATTTCTCATTTGAAACAGACAAGTTATCAAGAGCAGTGATGTGTTTTATTCTGCACGTTGGGACCATCTTTGCTCTGAATTCTGATGAAGACAACTTTTGAAGCGTGTCAGGCTCTCCTGTCAGCGGCTCGGTGTCGGGGCTGGGGTGGCGCCGCACCCGGGGCTGCCCGGGCGGGGCCCCTGCCGCAGTCACAGCGCACATCACACCCAAAATGTACCCTCAGGTTAAACACAAAGGCTCCAGAAAAGCAGATCCCCAAATATTACACCGAAATTTAGGAATGTTGTAAATGTTGGCTATGGGATGCTGCAGGGATCTTGTTAACTGTAATGCTAATGTGAAATTCTGCATGAACCTTTCTGCAGGATAAAGGGGTAAAACCCTGGTTTAGGAGATGAGAAATCTGGAATAGGGTTCTGGCTCTACCACCAAGCTCGGTATGATTCTGAGAGAGTAATTTTTCGAATGCTGTAATTTAATATATCACGAGCATTTATTAGACTATAATTATTAGACTATAATTATATTATATGTGTGTGTGTGTATATGTGTATATATATAGTTAAAATAAAATACTAAATGTATACTCAGGGTAAATCTGCCTCAGCCCTGGTGGTGAAAGTAAAACACCAATGACTTTACTTTCATAAAGTGAAAGTAAAAATACATATTCTTCTTCTGGTTTGCTTAAGCTGTAGTGAAAATTCACACTCTGCCCTCGGTTTATTGTGCGTAAAGGGATCCAAAGTTATAAACCACACTGTAAGGGGTGATTATAATGGCTTCATTTAGAGCACTATCATCATCATCATCATCATTATTATTATTATTATTATGCTCAACTGTCATAGGCCACACTGCGTTCATCCTCCCCATGCCGAAAGTCAAATGTCTGAGCTAAATACCAAAAATAGCAACTGCACTTCCACGTGTGATGCTGTGCAGGCTCGGGGACGTGTCTGGCCAGACCCTGAGCTGGCCAAATGAAAGCCCTGCGGGTCCCACCGCGTCCCAGCGGGCTCCCCCGAGCTCCCCCGGGCCTCACCTGGAGCTGCTCACCTGGTACCTCGTCACTACACAGTGCACCCCAAAACGGGAGCACAGGGGCAGAGGGAACACACGGCTGCAGTCGTGTTTTTAGCAGACGTTTGTGAGCCCTATGGGCCCCCTCCAGCCCCCAAAAGGGACATGAATGAAAACAGAAGGAGAAAATAAAAGGCACCTATCTCCTACACCCTGAACGGCAACGGCAAGGCAGGAATGCTGCCTCGTTGGCTCTGGCTGAAAATATATAAAAAAATGGTGGTTCTAAACCCACACTGTATCTTCACAGCCAGCAGCGACATAAAGCTGCTTTCTTCAGCTAGGAAGTGGATTACATTTTTATAACTAATCCGCAGCTCTTTGCCTGAAAAGATTTGCTAAGCCCCCCCCTCGCCACTTTTTCTTTTAGGTCTGTGCACTCCAAAGCTTCCTTCCACCTTCTTCCTCCTGCTTCCCAAAAGTAAATGCACGGCTGGTTTTTTGAACTTACAGCACGGAACTTTGTTTGTGCCTTGCATTGTTAAACAGGATTCACAGACGGGCAAAAAAACCCAGCACCCAAACAACTCAGTGCTTCACTGATCCATAAAATCATTATAGGCAACATTTCAGTTTCAACAAGTGCCAAAAATTCTCCCCCCTCCCTGAATATAAAAATAAAGCAGAAACAAAAATAACAAGGCTATTAATCTTTCATTAAGTTAAAGGGATGAAAAGGAATCGCTTAAAGTATCATTCTTTACTTGCACCACAAGATTGGATGCCCCCTGCTAACTTCAAAGGCTCTAAAAGAAGCTGGTTAATATTGTTGGCACAGAACCAGATTGTGGTTTATTTTAGTTTTTCTGATTTTTTTCAACAAAAGAAAACATTAAGGGTTGGACACTGATTGCTGAGGAACAGCTATTGAAAGAGGGGCCCTTTTGTGCTGCTACCAGTAATATGTCAATTTTCAGACATGTAAAAGCTGCTCAAAAATCATGTCAGTCCCTGCACGAGTGCAGAGTTCCATAGCACTGCTCCTGTTCGCTCTGTGCTTTCAGCTCAGGCACAAGTCACGGGTTCTCCTGTGTGCCAGCGCGCTCGGACCAGCAATAGCTCCGGTGAAATATGGACTTTGTGCATCCCGGGAGAAGTAATGGATCCCCCGTGAGCCACACCCGCTGCCCCGCACCATCGCCGCTCCGTGCGCATCCCTCGGCAGCCGCGCAGCCCGAGCGCACCGCGAACAAAGCCACGGCCGGCTCCGGGGGCACGCTCCGGGCGCAGGCTCCTGGG
>WEIT01035918.1:227-19217 GCA_013389985.1 Dryoscopus gambensis | reverse complement strand
TAAATTATTTTATTTAATTTAATTTTAATTTAAAAATTGAATTACAAGATCTGTAGATGTACTATCACATCTTTGTCCCCATTTACTGGCTAATGTACACAGTGTACTCAGGGACTGAATCTGAAACTGTGCTTCTTCCCTGGGGTCCCCAGTCTGCACGCACGCTTATCTTTAGCCACGTAAATATATTCCACTTGGTTAAGTGGAACAATGCCTGTGCATTAAATTAAGTGTGTTGCTAAGTATTTCAGGATTAATTATATACTCAACTATAAGGCTTCAAAGTTCATCGGAANTTACTACATCTAAAATAAAAAATTGCAGGTAAAAATGCTGCTTGTTGATAAACACATCAGCTATGCAATAGGTATTTATTTTAGAGGTATTCTAAACACGATCACACAATATGAAAATTCTGACAAGTTTTTGTTGTTTCTTTTTCTTCCCTGCAAATAAAACTAGCTGCACATTTGGTTTTGATATAATACTTTAACAAAATACAAACTGAAATATGTTGGAAATAAAATGGTTCTGCTAGCAGTGGGACAGAAAACATGAAGAGAGTTCACTGAGTTTAACAATTACTTAAACACTTTTGTAATATATAGGATACTTCTCTTTACACATTTTCCTTACTGTATTAATGCTTGACAAGTAAAGACACAAAGCATTTAATACAGCAGTTATGGTTGTGTAATTTCTTCCATATGTTAACATACATAACGTGAAGCAATTTCAACTCTCTCAGACTTGGATCTTTTTAGTGAAACATTATCACCGATTAAGACTTTCTCTACAAGACAGAAAGAACTTGCTGACTCTGCAGCAGAACACAAACTTGGTATGTCAACAAGAAACAAAACTGTGTGTGCATGTATGCACGATTTGCATTGTCCTCCTATTCTGATGGAGATACTCTGGACTCCACACTTATTTTTAGATTTCATTAACCAATTAAAATTATACAGGATGAATGAACCCAAAATAGGAGTTGGCAACACCTCATGATCACTACTGTGCTCACAGCAGATATCTTAATCTTCAAAGTCTAGACAACTGGCAAATGGACAATAGAAACTACTCTCTGACTTAAAGAAACCTGTATCGGCTACTGAGCCAAGAAGCCCTTTAACTACTGCTATGCTTGTTTCTTACAGATATCTGCAACTCCTAATGGCATGCAACCAAAGGGCCATATCCACCCTTCTTGAACACTGGATTTGGGTATGTCCATAGGGAGCACAAAACAAACCACACAGAGCACACTGAAGTTCCAAATGAAAATAATCTGTGAACACTGAGGGGTGGGATTTATTTTAAGCTAACAGATCAAACTGAAGTTCCATGAAATCCTTTGTCAGTGCTTCTTTGACCCATGTCAACCAATGACTTGCCTATTCTTCTATCAGAACTGGCATCCCTAAAACACTGTATTAAAATTCCCAAATGTTACCCAAACTGATGCTGGAAATGCTTGCAACACATGCTAGCACAGCGCATGGGACTGCAGTTCAAAAAGGTAGCAATCAAAGATCCCATGATGCAGACTGATGTCTGAATCATAGAGCACTTTCTGAGGGATCTGTACTACTTATTTCATGCTTTCTAAATTCTCCTACTGCCTGAGGACATATTCCTTTTGCTCAGAGCTCCTGGCATGTATAAACACAGCAGTCAAGGCCCGCCAAATATAAGGCTGAATATCTTTGAATATCAAAAATGGCACAGCTTGACCTAAGTTCTTGAAGCACTCCAAATCAGTTCAACTTTGATTCAGTTAAATGAAATTGGATACAATAACACTCTACTCTGCAACTTGATATCTATGAATTTTTAGAGCCATAATATATTTTAAATCGATATGCTGCAAGTTTTATTGCCATAGTCTGCACACAAGAAATATGTTTACCATTTACAGTCCTCAGATGCAGAACTTTCATACGATTTATCATCATTTGGGTGAGACTGTTTTAAACCACTGTGCTATTCTAGAAGTCATTCATATATGGAAGTTACAATCTGTAGCAAGATGTCTTTAAGAATGGTATTTTCTGATTGTATGTTTATTTTATATACATACACATTTTTACACATATACAAGCAGCATACCTGCCCCCACCACACATACTTTCAAAAAGGTTTAGAAGATGAAAAGTACTTACTTTCTGTAAAGGTGATGTTATGATGTTACAACAAACAGCAACATAGGAAAGAAAAGAAAACAAAACACTCATTAACCTTTCAACATAAAAGTTGCTAATACAATTTGATCATTTAAAAGACATTGGAAAATCCAATGTTTCATAAATTCTCTTTCCCAAAATCACTATAAGCTGGTAGTACTAAGCATATCCCTTCAAAATTCCTGTACATTATCAAATCAAACTTTGCACCCCCAACTCCCCCAGTCAAAAATATCTCCAACATTTTGTGACTCTGGGCTCCCTCTACTGGTCACGCAGCCAGTGTTACCTAAACCGAAATGCCAGACTACAGATTTTACCCACACCAATCTCTGCTAAAACATGTAGGGGAAGTACAGATGTCAGTTACTTCCTCCTCTGCCACCCTCCCCAAAAACCTATAAAAAATTTGTAAAAACACCATTAAAAACGCTACTTATTTTTATATTGTAAACTTCTCAAACACATGGTTCTGTCAGAAAAACCCTGAAAACTTCTGTGATTATACATATAATTTTAATGGTCTTTGCTAGACTGCTTGCCAAGAGACAAAAATTATGATCTTGGCAAAAAAAAGATGCTTTAAATATGGAAAATAAATTGACTAAAGCTGCCTTGTCCAGGCAATAGTGTGGCAGACAGTGGAAGTCCCCTGACACTTTGCAGACGAGGCACTTTGGGTCCTGCAGGAAGCAGCATTTCAGCCACTCAGCCCCACTGTATGTGGTGTAACTCCCTCCTCCTCCTGACATGTTCCCATATCTAATGATGACTGCTGTAAGAAGAACACCTAGGTGTCGTAAATTTGTTTGGTATTTATTTGTTGAAATCATCTGCTCTTTTTACACGCATCCATAAATAGTCACAAGGGAGCAACAATTTTTACTCACTGCTCGAAACAAAGTAAAACCAAAAGGCTTAAGAACTAATTTCTAGGCATGATTTGAAGTCACAAAGAATACAATATGTTCATAATGCATGTAAGTTATACCAATTTCAGAGTGACAACAGATAAAGAAAATAAAACTTATCAGGGAAGGCTGCAGAAAACCCATTTGTGTGGTACAGTAAACAGAAAAGTAAAAGAAGGCATAATTGTAATTTTCCAGAAATATGTAAAAGGCTGTTGAAGTCAGTGGAGATAAATGTTCTTCATGGCTGCTGGGGGAAGAAAAAGAAAGTTCATGGATAGCCTAAAAGTGTCAATGCACCTGCTGATGTTTTAACCAACATCACAACAGAGCAGGGGAGTTTGTAAAACAACCTTCATCAGAAGATCATACACACACCAGTCCTGGCTGATGCATAGACTGGAACCCCTCCCAGTGTTTGTATTGAACGATATCTTGAGCATCCATCCAGCACTGTAACCTGTGATCCTTTAACTCTTCAATAAATTGAAATTTTGGTTAAGGCTGAGGTTAATCATGCATCCTAAGTATACTTGTTCAAACATATACAGCAGCTAGACATGCTGGAAAATTGACTCGATGTCTAGATGTGCGTTGTTTGCTGAAGTGTTCCACACAGCACTGCATGCCCAGTGTGATGAAGTCCTTTGGCTTTCTCTTAAAAGCTTTCCCACAATCTTCAAGGAGCCATGTTCCCACAATCCGGCCATCAAGTGTCAGCAAAATGTCCCAACCTGCCTCACAAGACTGTAGCCGTGACCTAGCTGAGGAGTGACACAGAAAACCACCAGTAACCCAAGCAGCTATACCAAGACAAGAAGATAGCTGTGCTATTTATGAAGATGACAGGCAAACCGCTGCTGACCAGCCTAGAGCTGCTCTCCTCCCACAGCCAGGCTGGACTGAGCTGGCAGCGCTGCAGCAGCAGTTAGTGCTGGGGCCAAGGCAAATTCTTCCAGCCTTGAGGAGGAACAACCAGGAGAAGTCCAGTGAATTGAAGACTGAATAAAAGACTCGGACATTTTACTATATTCTAATAGCACAGGCACAGGATCCTTCCCTTGGCACAGAGGGAAGCAGAGAGCACAGGCAAACAGCGGAAGATAAAGCTGGTGAGTGCAAGATTTCTTGCCAACCACCTACAGCTTTTTAAGCAATAAACGCTTCAAGTTAGTCTAAACAAACCAACCAGTTGACCCTGGCTGGACATCACTTGCCCACCAAAGCTGCTCTATCACTCCCCTTCTCAGCTGGGCTGTGGAGAGAAAATATATGGAAAGGCTCATGAAGTAAGGACAGGGAAATATCACTCAGCAATGATCATCACGGGAAAAACAGACAGACTCGACTTGAGGAAATGAGAATTGAGTTTATTACCAATCAAATCACACAGTAGGAAGATGAGAAATAAAACCAAACCTTAAAACACTTTCATTCCCTCCACTCTTCCCTCCTTCCTGGGCTTAGTTTCACTCATGGTTTTCTCTACCTCCTCCCCAGCAGCATAGGGGAATGGGGAATGGGAGTTGCGGTCAGTTCATCACACATCGTCTCTGCTGCTCACCTCTTTAGGGTGGGGACCTCTCACACTCTCCCCCTGCTCCAGGGTGGGTCCCTTCGAGAGGGTGCAGTCCTTCGGGACCATGGCTTTCATCACAGGCTGCAAGGGGAATCTCTGCTCCAGCATCTGGAGCACCTTCTCTCCCTCCCTCTTCACTGACCCTAGTGCCTGCCAAGCCATTGCTCTCACATATTCTCACTCCTCTCTGAAGCTGTAGTTGCTGTTGTGCAGGGTTTTTCCCCCCTCCTTAGTTCTGTTACCCCAGAGGCACCACCATCATCGCTGATAGGCTCAGCCTCGGCCAGCAGTGGGTCTGTTTTGGAGCCAGCTGGCAATGGCTCCATCGGACATGAGGGAAGCTTCTCACAGAAGCCACTCCTGTAGCCCTCCACTATCAAAACCTGGCCATGAAAACTCAAAACACACAGGAAGACTGCAAGCAGTATATTTGCTTTCTCGGCCAATGTTATATACAGACTACTTATTCCAGGTACAATTGCACTCAGCTTCCTTACTTCAGTAGCAAAATTGTAACACTAAACATGATAATCCAAACTAAATTAATTTAAATTATTGAATAGAAAACTTGATTTGAACAATCAATTAAAATCTTGCTTTTGATTTTTTCCATTTACTTTCCTACTGCAAGGTTAATTTGTTCATGGCTTGAAATGATTAAAATACTCCAATCAGCCAATAAATAGAGCTTTAATGTAATCTCACTTTTTGTTTATTCGGAGACTATAAATGCATTCATCAATTATCTAACTTATTGTACAGAAATTTATCCATGCCACATTTTCTGATGTTAAAATAGCAATGACACCGTATTTACTAAATCATTACAAGTGTACTTATTTCTATAAAATAATTTCTGGAAAGAAGCTCCATTTGATTAAGAGATTGACTTTTAAATGCTGAATGAAAATATACTAGATGTGTGGGATATAAAAGGAAAAAAGGAGAGACTTTCCAAAAGATCACATATCCAACATGATTTATTAAACAATAAAACCATCTCTTAATATGTGGGTAGTAGGTAGCTAGGGAACCATCTACTATTTTTATATATACAGTCTAGTGAAACTGTAGAGCTGGAAGATCTCAGCCTCTCACACAAAGTTCTTATTCATAAATTGGAGCAATAAAAAAAGCATTTTTCTTTTGGAGCTTCCAATTGGCTTTTTAATTTTAAAGGGACTACTAATGAGAACTACAGAAAATACTCAATATGAACAGTCAATGTGACTGTCAAAACTATTTATGTTCTGAAGTCTTAACCATTTAAATAATAAAGTCATAATAAATAAAGTCTTAAGCCTTAAGTTACTTGCTTAAGTTTTATAGGAATTGAAGTACATACACGTTGAATACTATTTGCACAGTCTGAATAAATCATACTTAAGATTTATTCCTAACATAAGCTCTCAGGCTTGAATCTTTAAAAGTATTTTAAGGATTAAAAGACAATTCTTAAAATAAATGTATTTTTTAAAGTTTATTTTCAATCATTTTTATCCACATTAACCAGAATTAACATCAGTTTTGTTCTCATTTGGGCAGCACCCTGAAGAAAATTTTTACATCTCTGGTCCTACTTACGCTTCGCACATGCTACCTGACTTTCAGCCTTTGAATATCACCAACAGGGCTACTCTTCTTGGGCAGAGCAAATAAGCCAGGCTATCAGGCAACAATACAGAGTAGTGCAGCTCATTTGTCTACAGTCTCACAGATTGCAAATAACTACCACACGATGCTGGGGAAAAGACCCACTATTTATACAGCTGACACTGCTTCATTTTCAACTCTCATATAGATTTCTTATTTTTCTAAATCAGATGGAGATAGAGGCACGATTATTGGTAGTATGATGGAAAAAAACAAGGACCAGTACAGACAAGTACACAGATGCAATACATCTGTCATAGATACCCAAACTAGCAGAACTTACCTGTCAGTTTTCACTGAAGTTAACCAAAGTACTGAACCCCGAATACCAAACCAGAAGAACCTAGTAATGAATTTGAATCCTGCCCTTTGCAGCTTTCAGGGAGTTACAAGCAGCTGGAATCACAATTGACTAAAGTGATATGTCACCAAGAAACTGAACCCTATCAATGTCCTTCAAATATGAAATAATCTGGAGCAATAACGTATAAAAACTCACCTTGGATCCTAATTTCAAGCTAGGTATTATGAAAAGGTAATCTTTGTGCATTCTTGGCAGGAAATCTCATTTACAAACTCACCTAAGTCTAGTTTTACATTCTGATTTAACCAAAACTTGAATCAGGGAAGGAAGGAGTCAGAAGGGAGGCTTCTTTCACGGAACAGGTTTCCTCACTCTATTACCAAACCATCTTTGAAGCATTAAACAACGCTGTCTCTCCTTAGAAGAGAGACATACAAATATTATTCAAGTCTTCTGTGAAGAATATACATAATAAACACATACTGGAGCTTATGCCACTACCTTTATAACCAATTTCTACTAATCCTAGGATCCTCTTGCATGAAGCAATCTCCCTCTGGGCCTTTTGTACATCTAGACACAGTCATTGTGTGCAGTAATTACAGGACATTAACACATACAATAAAGCACAAACATAATAAACCTCTAGACATATATCATCATGTCAAAACTAAGGTGGACAAGTGAATGAAACTGCTAGCTGAAGGCAAACAGGACAGAAAGACAGGGAATGCTGGTAAGAAAATGTGGCTTTTTTTTTTTAAGAGTTTGCCAGACTGGCTGCATTCAGCCACAGTCAGTTACAAGTGACTAACTGACCACACAATCAAAGATGTTTCTTGGAAAGCAAAGCTCTCATGTACGGCTACACATAAATTTTTATTCTAATTCCCTCTCAGCAGTTAAAAGCTTGGCTCACTTTTGCAAATAATGGCATAGAGTTAGGCATTTTTTCACCTTTTAGCTGTATTGCAGCAGTATCGTATAGCTGATGTTTCTTTTCTTCTTCAGGGGTACAAATTACTGAAAACACATCTGATCCTGCCCTCTGCTCTGTGCAATGGCCTTTCATAGACATTTCAATCAAGTTTGACATTTCCACCCTTACCTTTTGAGCTCTCTGTGGTCTGAGGCCAAGGTAGATGAAGTTCTGATACTGTACAACACTGGTAGTGAATCTTTTTGCTATCTAGAGCAAAGACTATTTTATCTCATGGTGCTGGCAGCCTGAGAAAACTTCTGATGGTGTCAAACCTGGTGACGATAGCCACAGTAATGTTTCAGAAGAAAACAGCAAATGGAGTTCATCCATGCTGAAAGTGGAGCTTTATTACAACTCTTCTAAAACAATAAAATGAAAAGCCCCGTGAACAAAAGTTCACTGCAAGTCTCAGTACTCCTTAAGCCAGCAAGGCTTTCCCCCCTTTTCTTTTTAAACCATTTTCTGTCACAAGAAAACCTTTATTTATAGAAGTTCCAGAACCTGTGTAAAATTTAAGTGTTCCTGAACAGAATTTTATAGAGCTACTGTTATGGATTTTCCCCTGAAAATATTTATAATATATCTGAAAACAAGACGCTCTCAGTATAGCAGATAAATCTGAGAAAATAAAAAGCACACAAACCCATCGTACCAATGCCATATTATATACTACAGACTGAAAGATATTAACAATTTTCCTGAAATTCAAATACGCATAGCCATTATTTTTGCTGATTACCCTTTACCAGCCATGCCTCTGAGTAGGTCTCCTTGAATACTTTGAATGTTCTGTAAAAGTATGTTTGAAACACCATGACACCTCTTTAAATGATATTCACGTATGGCAACAAGCATTCCTCAACCAGAAAGGAAATGAGAATACAAGTTTTATAGAGAAATGTTTACACTTCTCTGTGCTCCCTAACACCTGGGAAAACCCCAGGTTTTTCTTCTTTGTGAAGAAAATCTCAAAGAAAGGATATATGTAAATGCATCTCTGCACTTTGAATCCTTACCATTTCATTAGATGTAGTACAAATAATACAAGAAAAAAAGCAACACTAACAAAAAAGGGCACTTTGAACGTGTTGTTGAAAGACACAGGCAAATATTAAAGAGTACCTTTTGGAATCACCCTGAAAGAAAAATGTTTCAGAAAGAAAATCATCCCAAAAGAACAAGAAATCAGCATGCATCAGAGAGAGTCATGACAGCTAAGGTATCCCCTGGACTGAAAACACCCTCCTCATTCAACACCACTTAAAAGAAACTATTTGATTTTTTTGTGTGTAACAAATTCTTATACTGGTTAAATAACACAGTTCTGTCTGACAGCTACTTCCTATTCAAAAATGTACTTTTTCATCCTTTTCTCTTTTAATAAAATATTTCCTTTTAATAGTTTTAACTGATTTCATTAAAAAGCAGTAGTACATTTTTCATTTTCTTCTCCAATATCAATAATCACCATGAAGGACAAAACTATAAATAAAGGAAAAAAATGAATTCCTGCCACATTAAAGGAATTCTGGAGTAGAGGTTAAAAAATGGCTTTCTTAACGAAACCATGGTTTTTATATATACGATGTCTTATTTTAGTATCTGATTTCACAGACCCTTGTGGGCTTTAAATACATATGTTTAGAAAAATGAAGTAATGACTGTGCTACATTCAAAAATGTACTAAACCCAAGAAAAACATTGCCACAAAATGTGCAATGTATAAAATGAAAAAAACCACCCCACCCTTCCAAATATTCTTGGCTTCAAGGTGGGTGAAGCTTACTCCTCAAGGAAAAAAAAAATAGTTAAGGTGGAAAGTAAAGTGACTATGCTGAACAAGACATAGTCAATAATCACTGAATGCCTTTTGGCCTCTAAAACTTAATCGCTGTACACAAGGGACCTGTATGAAGTTATCCCAAGTTCTCTTGTTTAATTTGGCTTTTTAATTGGCCAGTCTCCACATCTTTCCCTGTAGCGTTTTAAGAATATCTTGTGTATGTGTTAATGTGTTATTGATATACAACGTGTTAGTCAAATNCCCACCTCCCTCCCAAAAAAGTTACAGCTATTTTTAAGAACATTCAGCTCCACCAAGTTTCATGTACTCATATAATTTACTCTGGTAGGAACTTCCAGAAGTTACCTAGCCCAACCTTCTGCTTAAAGTAGGGCCACTTGGATCTCAGACTTGTCTATTCAAGTTTTGTGCAATCTCCAAGAATGGAGACTTCACAGCCTCCCTGGACAACCTTCCTCCTGTGCTTAACTGCTCTAACTGGGGAAGTATTTTTCTTTTTACCAAATCAGAATTTTTCATGTTCCAATTTGTGTCTGCTGCCTCTCATTCTTTGCTTCTCATGCTGTCACTATGCAACCTCCACAACAAGCCTGGCTCTGTCTTCCCTACACACTCCCATTAGTTAGCAGTGGAGTGCCATGGGATCCCCCTGAGCCTTCCCTTCTGCTATGTGAACCAGCCCAGCTCTCAGCCTTTTCTCATACACCATATGCTCCAGCCTCCAGCCATCTTGGTGAACCTTCACTGGACTCACTTCAATGTATCAATCTCTTTCCTGGAATAGCGGGCCCAAAATTGGACATGGTTCTCCAAACGAGGTCTCACAAGTGCTGAACAGAGGGGACGGATCAGTTCACTTGGCCTGCTGGCCACACCCCTGCTAACACAACCCAGCATGAGCTTGCCCATCTTTGCTGCAAGGGCACACTGATGGACTAATAGCTGCCTTGTTAACCACCAGGACTCCCAGGTAATTTTCTGCAAAGCTGATTCCTGCCCCATTAGCACCCAGCCTATACCACCAGATGGATTACTGTGTTCCAGATGAAGAAGTTTGCTCTTGCCTGTGTTGAATTTCACAAGCCTCCTGTTAGCACAGTTCTCTGCTGTCTAGATCCCTCTGAACAACAGCCCAGTCTTCAGTGTACTAACTGCTTCCTCTAAACCTGCTGAATGTGCACTCTGTCCCAGATTCTAGGTGTTTAACAGAAACATTACTAGTAACAGCCTCAGTATCAATGCCTGAGCAACACCACTTAGTAATCAGTCACCAAATGGAGTTAGCACCTTTGATCAAAACACTTTGGGGCCTGCAGTCAAAGCAAATTCCCATCTACCTTACTGTCCGATCTTTGAGTTCCTATGTCATGGATTTGCTGTGAAGATACTATGGGAAATGATGTCAAACGTCTTGCTAAAGCCAAGGTAAAAGATATCCACTGCTGTCCCCTCATGCGCAGAACCAGTCAATCTGAACACAGAAGGTGAAGAGGCTGGGCAGGCATGATTTGCCTCTTCTCACTCGTATTTGCTTTCTGCCACACTTGCTAAACTTTTTGTGCATTACAATGAGCAATTCTCATTCACCAAGGAAGATAAAACAGCTTTCCTGGACCCTTTTGTTCATAGTTTGATGATCAACCATGGCCGAAGCAGTCACTGACCTTCATACATTCAATTAGTCCTTCCTTGTTCACATGTAAGAAGTCCAGGACAGCACATCACCTGCATCAAGAAACTGACTTTCAGGAACGTCCTGGCCTGCTTGCATCCCCTACACTACTATGGTCTGCAATAATTGCAAGGCACCCAGCAGTTACTTCAAGGCCTCATCTACTTCTTGGCCAGATGGTCTGCACCAGATGCTTACCACAGCATTATTGTGTTGTTCTGCCTGAGGCTCAATACTCATTCCAAGGCAAAGCATTGTGCACTCCCTCCCCTCCTCTGCACGCACTGCCTCTCTTTGTCAGCCTGCATCACTCCATCTACCCACAGCAGCACCCCATTGTGTGCATTATCTCCCCAGGTGTTTGTAACCCTAAGGTGCTCTGCAAGCGTACAGAGATCGAACAAAGAAAGTGCAAGGTTTCTCCAGTTATGATTTCCCCAGACACATCCACAATGATGCCTATGCCTTTACTTCTCTTCAAATTCCAGCAACCTACACATCAAGTAGCTGCTTCAAAGCCTGATAGAGATGACTGAGACTGTCAGCAAAGATCCCTTTGCCATACTCCATCTCATGAATCCTGTCCCTATTCAGTAGTCCTTATTCCTCAAAGGGGGTGCTACAGCTTTGCCTGTGACACCAGTCATGCAGCCAGACTTGGACTTGATGGATGCGTCTTCTGCCACCTGAGCACTTCCACCTGACTGGCAGGATTGAGAAAACCACCACCTAAGCATTTGTGCTCTTCACCCTTGCCACCAGGGCTGTGCAGTCACTTTTAACACACTTGGGTTCACCCCAGTAGTATCATGGAAACCACACAGATGAACACCAAGGGATGAAGTCTGAGGGCTGAACAACCCTCAGATATGTCCATCTGCAACATCTGTGATCAAGTACCCAATGAGAAGTAAATCTCTAGCTATAGCAAGTACACCAGGTTGGAAGATGGGTGACTGTCTCTGTCATGATATGATCTTAAATAACTGTCACCCTCATTTTCCTCTCCACGTACACAACATGGCTGAGCCTCAGCTGGCTCTGACTGTCCCCTCTGACAATCCTACCAACCTCCCTCCAGTGCACTACACCTATCCTTCCTGTAGGCAGAGTAGTTTTCTTTCTTCTATTGCCAAAAGTGATAAATTTTCATCTTCCCAATCTTATGAGTCTATCCACAGTGAGCCTATGATTACTATATAGGTCGTGCACAACCAGTAAGCAGCCAACAAAAGCTGTCTGTGAGAACTGAGTCAAATGCCTCCATAGGCTGGCCCTGACGTACTGCAGCATACCACCAAAGTTCCCAGAAACAGGAGCTCCCAGAAGATTTTCCCTGAAGCTTCCTCAAAAAGCCTGGAAACTGCTGCAACTGCTCGTTCTCTGATTAGCTGCCTCTGCTGGAGATCTGCAACAAAGTGACAAAATATACTGCAAAAGAACAACAGGACTTCTGAGCTGCTGCACCACCCACAGAGGAAGCCTATGCAGCATCTGACAGTGGCTTCATTAACTCGGTTGCACAAAGAAAAAGGGGAAAAAAAGGAAGAACAAAGTGTTGCCAGAAAACCACTGTGAACCAGGCCTAGTTCTAAAGACTGAGTAGGATTCCTACTTTATCATGCTCCACCAGGACCATAACCCTGAGGCAGGTCACAGCTTCCAGCCATACTCCTGATTGATAAGAAGAATTTCCAGCCTTTCTTATAATCCACAGCAGGGACTCCTGTTACCACTGCTGTAATGCCATCCTGCAGATATGCCAGCAACAGTGCATTTCTGCACCTTTTTGTAAGGCCACGGAGCACTTGCTGCTTTCACCAGCGAGGTTAGCACCAGGACAAATACTGGACTCGTCATTTTCTACCAGCTCTACCACTCAAAAAAAGCAGCTTGAGTGGCTTCCGTCTAAGGCAGACCACATATTCCTGCCTCCACTACATGTTCTCCCCCCACACCTCTTTTTTCTTTATTTAAAACTTGATTATTTCCCCAAACAGCCATGTGAACCCTTGTGCCAGCATGCAGGGAGGTGGGCAGCCCAGAATTGGAAAAGCAGCTCGGAGAGAGCAGGATTACTCTTTCGGCTACAATATTGGTTTACAGTAACTGGAGAAGGATGGCCTCAGACTGACACAACTGGTTCCCATTTCAGACTCCTCAGAGCAAGGCCTGTATTTCACCTTTTGTCAGCTAACGCACCGTGCTGCCTCCAGCCGCTCCCGAACCTACGTGCCAGATGCAGCTGGCTCGCCTCAGCCGTAACCCCTTGGGTTGCTGCATCTGGCGCCACAGGACGCAGAGGAGGGGAGAGGCGGGGGTACCACCCTGCTGAGGGAAAGCAGAATTACCAAGCTGGATGGAGCCCCACACGCCCACACGTTCCGCCACTGGAGCCTTTTGTCATGTTCCTGGCTTTCTCATGTGATTTTGATGCAATTTCCCAGTTGCTTCCATTAAAACCAATTGTAACTAAATTTATAAAACTTGAAGATGGGCCTATGAATATACATCTCCTTCTACCTTCCCCCAGTAATGAAAACAAAACACAAAAAGCAAACACAACATGCTGTTAAGACTTATCTGAATTAAATTCTAAAAGGCATGTGATGTATGTCAGTGAAAAGGCTTAAATTATGGCAAGATTTAACCATTTAAGGAAATAATAAAAGAGTACTGCCAAGCAAAGTACTATATAAAGAACATTACTAGGTACTACATAGTTTAAAACTATTATTTATGTTTTTTGAGAATTATGGATTTATTTTTTCATATCAGAAATCTTTAAATCTTTAATATGTTACTACATGTTGAGCTACCAGACTGTAATATGACATTACTTTATTAAACAATAACTCTTCCTGATAGAAACAACAGTGTGAAAGTAAATTGCTATGCTGAACTTAAACTGATTTTTTCTCTTTTACTCTCAAAAATCCTACTCAGTTATCCCAATTAAACTGGCTCAATAACTTTGCCCCTTCTTAAAAACTGATGCATGCCAACATGCTGGCCTGCCGGAGTTTGCTATGCCATTTCAGCCACACCACCCACCCGCCTAAGTAATCAGTCCAAATCAGTAAGAAAGTTCTTAATGCATATTACAATTTCTTTGGAAATTTTTACCTGGAAATAATGTATCTATTCATTGAATGGTAATGCTGAAACCAAAGTTGAGTTATTTTAATATATGGACTTTACCACTTTTACTTGATGGAGAGTAATTTCCAGGGTCTCGGTTACTACATACAAGCTCTTTCTGTCAGTTAAAAATTTTAACTTTGCTGCTAAGAGCATTCAGCTACAGATTCCTCAACCACAGTGAACTTGCTTGGACTTGCTTCCTTTTCATTATTTTTTCTCTTATTTTCCTTTTTGTCTCCTTTTCTCCAGTTCTTTCCCTTATCATTTTCTTCTCAATCTTCTCTTAATCTCTCTTCCTCTCTTTTTTCTTTCCTTTTCTCTCTTCCACTGTACATTTCTCTTTCTTTCCCCTTTAATTTCTCTCTTCTTTCATTTTTATCTTCTCTGCCTCCTCTGTTCTCTTCTTCTTCTATGTTCTCTGTTTTTCTGCTTTCCTACTTTTCATTGTTTCTCTTTTCTTTTACTGTATTTATTTTCTATCCTTTTTTTTCTTCCTTTCCTCTCTTCTCTTTTCATTCTTTCCTCTTCTCTTTACTTTATTTTCTCTTTTCTCAGTTTTATTTTTTCTTCTTTTTCACTTCTCTTTTCCTTCTTTCTTTACTTTTTTCCTTCTATCTTTCTTCTTTTTCTCTTCTTTCACCTTATTTGCTCCTCTCTTTTTCTCCCTTGCTTTTCCTTTCTTTCCTCTTGTGGTGGGTTTGCCTTGGCCAGCATCCAAATGCCCACACAGCCTTTCCCTCCCCCTTCCCAACAGGAAACAGGGAGAAGAGGGGATGAAAAACTTGTGGGTTGAGATAAAGACAGGGAGATTGCTTACAAGTTACAGTAAGAGAAAAAACAGAGTTGACTTGATGAAAATGTATTTATTGCCAATTAAAAAAGATTTGGGAAAGGAGAAATAAAGACCAAAAAAAACTAAAACAGCATTTCCCTTCCAGGGTCAACTTTCCTCCTTCATTCCCTGTTCCTCCATGTTTCCCACACTGAGTGGTGCTGAAGCATGGGGGTTATAGTCAGTCCACAACTGCTCCTCTCTGCCACTGCTTCCTCCTCAGACTTTTTGTCTGCTCCAGCCTGGACTCTCTGTGGGCATCATCTCCTTCAGGAAATATCCAGATGTCCCAGCATTGTGTCCTCCACAGGCTGCAGTGCAGGTACCTGCTCTGGTGTGGCCCTCCACAGCCTGCAAGGGATCCTCTGCTCTGGTGCTCAGAGCGCCTCCTTCTTCTCAGACCTTGGTACTCACACCACTGTTCCACACTCTATTTTTTACCCTCCTCTTCTGCCTGAGTGCCTGGTTTTGCCTTTTCTTGAATATGTTACCCCAGAGGCACCACTATCTCAGCCACAAGGCTGTGTCTGGCCCTGCAGCCCCACACTGCCAGAGCACTGTCAGGAACACCTCACTCTGTCTTTTCAATTTCTTACATTTCCCTTTCCTCTCTCCTTTATCTTTTTACTTTCCCTCTTTGCTTCCTATCTCTTCTCTCTTCCTTATTCTTCTCCCAGTGTCTTCTCTCTTTCTCTCCTGCCCTCCCCACCTCCATCCTATAACTTCCTATCCTAAGAATCATATTTCTTTTAGAGCAGAAGTATAAAATAATACTAAACCTTTTTACAAAGCAAGAAAAACTGAAATCTGTAAATTTAATTATAGTTTTGTCCATTTCTATTCAAAACCATAGAAAGTGCACCATATCGTATGCCTTCTCATTCACCAAAGTTCAGGAAGATCTCCACAGTTTCTTTGTTCCTCCTCTCCAGTTTTTAATTAAGACATAACCTCTAACTGAAGGAATTCAGATTTTGAAACTAAATGTCAAATGCTGGCACAATTACGCAGAAGCCACATGTTCATTTTTAACATCCAAAACATTGCAAACAATGCAAAACCAGAATGCTATGACATAAAAAACCAACTTATTTCTACATCCTCAATTAACATCCAATTGAAAAAAAAAAAAAAATCTTAAGTCTGTTGTATCATGTGAGAGAATGAATGAATAAAAAGGATCATTCCTTTCCTTACAGAAGATCTTTCTCATTATTCTTGTACTTAAAGAGTCATTCAGAAGTTGAGAATGTTTTACTCAATCACCAAAATAGGCAGAAAAATCAAACCGATACAAAGAATAAGGAAGCTGGGAATGATCACGAATAAAATTAGATCTGAAGCAAATTATTGCTTTCTAGTAATACTTATTCCTAGAAAAACAGTTGTATAAGCAAGACCATACCTTTACCCTAAACATTAAAATGAATGTAACTACTACAACTTTGCTGACTAATACATGCCAATTATGTGCATAAATTATTTTTGTTAAGAGCCCTTGCCTGTAAGAAAAGCCTGAAAATAAATACAGAAAGGGGCAATCACAGTATATCCTGTACCTTTAAAAATATAGCAGCATATGATTTATTGTATTGTGTCAAATTAAAATGTTTGAGTTGATGTGAAATGTTTAAGCTATACTTGTTGTACGTAAGGGAGTTTAACTTGGCAAAACAGCATAGTAAAACTTTTTTTCCTTCCCTCAAAGGACCAAGCAGATACTTTTATTTTTGTGTTTTAACTTACTCCAGCTGTTGCAAATTAGTCTATTAGCAGATCTCCTTTTTTCTTCTTTGACTTAAGACAGCTTCTTAAGTCTGGAACTGGGACTTAAATTTCTATTTAACTTATAATTAGAAGTCAATCTAATTTCAAAATGTCACATACAATGTTTTCAAATTATAACAAAAGAAACCATCAAATATTTTGTGAAAATATAGCATTGATAAGAAAAATAAAAGTTTGAGACTGGTCATTTTTGACAGCCACATCATTCCACCTGAAAGAAAGCTTGCTGAAGCCCTTATTAAAGTCCCTTTGAATGAAGAAGCTGAGCCACACATGCCAAAGAAACTAAAAATAATGTCGATCACAAAAAAATTCAATCTTAACCCAAAATTGCTTTCTGTTTTCAATAAAAAATGAATGAGAAGTAGAATATTAAATTAATTAACAGTACCAACATTACCAATCATGTCATAATTCTTGGATTGTAGCTTGGGCACAAATAATCTTGTGCCAACAAAACTTTATATAGTTTAGTATATCATTTGACTGAATGATATTTTGATGCAATAGTTTACATTTATATCATTAAGCTGCTACTACAGAGAAAGGTCAATGGTTGGACTGGGTTTAGTGATGTTGGCTTTGGACGAAGGGCACAGACAGTTAGGAGTACAAATACACTTTGGAACTTCCCAATTTTCACTGGCCAAGGAAAGATTCCCTGATAGAAAGCAAGCAGTCTTTAACAAAACAAAGTAACAAATAAAAGCAAAACAACTTCTTGCTTGTCATATATTCTTTAAGGTATCTTCTCAAAAAGTTCCTTGCTGTCACTTATGGGTCATAGGGTTTTTTTTTCCTTTGTGATGACTGTAGAGGACACATATTACTTTTTACTCAATGATTTCATGTTTGTTCATGGGAACGTAAAGTATTTAGCAATCCAGAACAGAAAAACTCCAGCTGCATTGGTAACATAAAAATAAGAAAATAAGGAATAGCAAGTATTAAGGGCCATTTGCAAGAGAGAATAGTTGTCTGGATCCCACGCTTGTTTTATTTTATTTGCTAATTAAATATATAGGCATGCCAGTGAATCTCTGAATGGTGTATCTTCATGGATTCTGCGAGTAACTAAATGTATCTTAAGCAAGCTTATTGAAACATTAATAATGCAGCAGTAGCTGTGGATGCTGCAAGATCCTAAATAGGGTGACTCAGCTATGTGCACTTGTTTTTTCTTGCTGGGACGTAGCACTTATTGAAAAGAGCTACTAGAACCCATTTTCCTTTCCTCATATTACAAATACAATGAAAAACAAAGGAAATGAGGGAGAAATCACTTTGTCCTCTTTTAGCTATTGAGGGCAAATAGCAAAACAGTTCTTGAGGATTGTTTAAACGCTTTCCCATACTCAGCTCTTGGAATAACTGAGCAAAGGATGTATTTGATTCCAATTTTGTGATTTACAATTTATATGCATATAAGGGCATGTGTACATGTACAGTGGTGAATTTGTCTCTGTAGGTGTTATTCACACGTTCGAGCCCATAAACACAATTTCACACATGCAGTTTTTAAGTTCTTTTATTTATACTTTCCTTTGAGGTATACATTTTAGCCCCCAGTTCTCTTTTAAAATTGTAAATATTTGTCAGCCACGCAATTACTGGTCCTAGTGTACAGCTATCATAAAACAGACTCAGTGACAAACACAGAGTTTATTGGGATTACAAATGGAAGACAGGAGCTTTCTAAACTGCTGAAAGAAAAATCAGATCTTGAATAAAACATATTTTTACTTCACATGACAGAACATAAGCAAGCAAAATATGTTCAGGCACTCTTTAAATTCAGTTTTGAAATGACAAGGATGCACATAATTTAATTTCACAGTAATTAAGACTACCTATGAGACTCAAATAAAATGGAATTGCTATCAGCTAGCCTTACAAAGAAAAGAAATTCATGTATGTAACAAATTTTCTGAATAGTTATATCAGATCTTTTTCACTGTCCTCAGACAGTGAAATTCTGAGGCTTTTTTAGGGGGTTGATTCCATAAAAATGTACTACAAAATTTTAAATTAAATATGTCAGTGCATAGCCATCAATCTCTCTAAAAGAGAACTAGTAAATTTCTCAGCTCATGCAATATGAATAGCAAAAAAAAAAAACCCCAAAAAACAAAAAACAA
>WEIT01035897.1:0-12446 GCA_013389985.1 Dryoscopus gambensis | reverse complement strand
AAATAAAGTAAATACTAGAAATCAAATAAATGGTTTATGCACAGTTTCAGCCACCTAAAGCAGTCTGTTGCTAACTCATCCTGTTCAAACACATCTTCATATAAGCATTCTATGTATGTCACTGTATACAAAGTAAAATAATTGCACACAGTTACCAAATTACAGGAAACTGAATCTCGTTAGTGTAGAAGGACAATACAATCTTTTCCTACATAGGATAGGTGAGAAACTAAAATCTATCCTCTACAGGATAGAGAGACAAGACAAAATTTTACTAATGTTCACTCATTTGTTTCTTCATTCTTTTCTTATTCAATACAATGGAAAATAACTTTAAATCCTGCATAATCCATATTTCCCATTCTCCTTACAGAGCAAATTTTTTAAAATTAAAATTTGTATGGAAAATCAAAGAATAAAGAACTAGGGCAATAATAGCTTGGAAATACTTTTTGCAGTACCCAAAGATTTTGAATGAAGACAGTAAAAAATAGGCAAAAAGATGCCAAAAATAACATAAAATGAAATTTTAAAAAACTTCCCAAGTAAATTATCCTTATGTTTTTAAGTTCTTATAGGTAAAATTTTAAATGGTCCAATTTCGAGTCTAAAAAAATATTTATCTTTTTTTTTATTTATAAACATAAAACTAGAGAACATTCAGTCAATCTGTGATTTTTAGTAATACTTAAGATTTACATAGGGTTCAGCATTTAAGATTAAAATTCAGCAATCTTGAACTAAGACCTAGAAGTCTATTATCACCTTATACAGTAAAGAAAAGTTTATGAAAGAAACACATTAGCACATGGCATTGGAATTTATAAAACACTGTCTAAAAGAACTGCTGAGAAACATGGAACATGTAAGTACAAGGAAAAAAGAGTACCAACAAGCTAATAAAGTGTAAAATACCATTTTCTTAAAGAGCATGTTATGTTTACCCCTGCCAGCTCCAAAGTTTTAAGACTTCTAAGGAGCTGCTGCGACTCTCTATTCCCAACCAAAAACTCACTTGTTTGATGCGGTCTGGATTAACAGTGGTCTGAGGCTGTAGAATGCTGACAGGCTCTGTCTTGGCCACATTCTGAGGCATTTCTCGAATCTTCTCTGCAATGAAGCCGTGAACTGCATTTAGTGCTTCGACCGTTCCCTGGATCAGACACACCCGCTCTGTAGTACCTGCAAAAACCAAAAGTTGATCTGAATGATGTGGATTCTTCAATATCCCACAAACTGCTTCAATTATGGCACAAAGACGGCACTCAAAAGCAAGGCTGCAAAACCAACAAGCAATATCTCCCTAAAAGTAAAAATTAGAGACTTCCAAAAGATAAAATACTGATGATGTGAAGATATTTCAAACAACTCCTATCTGTGTAGATCCCACAATCACTAACTTCCCAAGTCAGTCTGGATAACATCAGTTAGAATACTCATAACCCTCTTCCAAAATGAAATTGTTCTGTTTGTNAATCCCAAGGATAAAAGTATGACACTTCACTGAAACAACCCATGTTCTGTATTCCACCTATCAAACCACTTAAATAGGTTCCAGAAAATCAGTTTTGACTTGAAAAGCAGGATCTAACAGGAGTTGGAAAAAAAAAATCCCAAACCCTCCAAAACTCAAAAGCAACTTAAAAAGGAATAATGTAGTTTCCAAATTCATTCTGCAGGAATACCAACATAAGACAACCTAGATGCCCAAGTAAAACTGCTTTAAAATTTTACATAATACATACGTTCAAAAACACATTCTTCACATTTCCAATACACACAATTTAATGATTTTTCATCACCTCAACATTGCCTTCAAATACCAGTAGAACAGTTCTACTAACAGAGGACAATTATAACATGAACTATCAAGATATTAGTGAATTTCTAAAAATATAATAATACGATAAGACTGATTGTGTTGCAAAGATATGCCAGATGCATACCTCTATTCAATGTCAGTGCATATTTTCCTTCAAGACCATGGGGAGGGGGAGCAAAATAACAAATCTGAGCCATGGAATTAACACAAAAATAAATCTAATAACTTTTTCTGTTGACGAATCCCTAGTAAATACTATTGATAAGATGACAAATTAATCTTTACTCACATAACATTCATTCACTCTACCTAAGAAAATGAAAATGACAATGTAATGATGTGGCAAATACTAACAAGTTTGCAACAATTTCTGAAGTTGACAACATGTCAGTTGGCCTCATTTCCACTGTACAATCTGCATGGAATCACATACATTACAGAAATATACCAGAGTGGTAAACAACCTATTCCCTAAAATTCCCTTCCTATCAATTTTATGTCTACATTATCAATTGTTACGAACTCATCTTAATATATGCTCCTTACAAGAGCATAACATAGGCTTTAACAGAGAATAGTATGGAAACCTTAGGGATTTCCAACAAAAACATCGGGTTTTATTAGTAAGTGCTCCTCATCTGCTTCTGTAGATGATCTCTAATATTAAATATTTTATTACCTAATGATGAAGGAGCACACTAAGAGTCTTGCTTGCTTTTAAATTAACATATTCACATATACGTAAAATCTGATTTTTATCTTAAGTATCATGCGATACTGAAATTCAACACTGTGGTAGAAGTGCTACAGAAAAAACATGGAATAAGAAACACAATTTCTCTCTATCAAAATATGTTATTTAAAAATAATTAAAATTAGGATTAAAACACGTCAATCAATATCTCAAAATATGTCAGATTATTAATCCTTGATATAAAATATAAAATTAGAATGCTTACAGTCTTAACAGTGAGTTATAAAAGTCTCCCAATCAAATGCATATTTCTCAAGAGGAAGCTTTTAAAAATATTTTTGTGACCTCTTACAGCATCTTTTCAACAAATCAACTTCAAAATACAGCTAATTTTCTTTTCCAAGTGCTCTATCAGAAAAGGGAGTTTGAATTACATGAGTGAAAGTCACCACAGCAAATGAAACTTGGTTCCTACACAAAGCTTTCTTAATGCCTTTTGTCTATTTCCTACTTGGCTCCCTCCCCCTTTTGCAAACATCGCCTGTGGTTTCTTCGTAAAGCAATCCAGCTCAAAGAAAATGCTCTGGGGACTCTTTACAAGGTAGTATTAATTGTCTCCTAAATGATGAGAAGTGAGGTGGACTGATCAATGCAGCTAATGCAAGTGTTTTCTAGGTCAGCAGACAACACACTGAAACAAAACACAGATCAGGTTACGGGCGAGCTACGGGAGCCTCATTCAGAAAGCACTTAACAGGGATGACTTCTGTCAAAACACTTGAATGGAAAACAGTCAATGCTAAATAGGAATTTCGTTAGACTTGACACTAAGTGACTAAAGAGTTTTTTGCCATCTGTGTTATTTTAGAAGGTGCAGCACAATAAAAATATGCTGTACGTCATACTCCAGACCAAACATGCTACATTTTAGTATGTATAAACTAGGATGTAGTAGCTGAAATCACTGTTCCAAAAATAAAATTGTGCAAAACCACATTTCACAGAGTTAAAGTTTTAAATTGCACATTTGCTTTAATAGTTATGTGCACACAAAAAAAATAAAATTAAAAAAGTGTGGAGAAATTGTACACCTATACAGTTTGGATTGTCTTAATTTTTTGAAATGATGTTGTCATATTCCTTCACAACTGTAGTAGCTTTTCACTCAGATACTAGATTACAATAATTTACAAGAACTATGCAAACAAAAACTGCCAGCTACATGACCAACCTGTATAGCAAAAATAAACCTATGGATCACTAATGCTGGTGAAATTTCTGTCACTTTAAAAGATTTTAGGCTCCATTAGTGGATGAATTCAAGTGTCAGATTGCTTATAATTTTCAGTTAACAGTTTTATCCAGTCTTTTTTTCATGTTTCTGTGAACAAAAGCTCAGCCATCTATATACATACTTTTTGTCATATGATTTTCAAAATATGTATTTAAAATACAGATCTAATTTTTGAAATAGCTGACTCAAAGAAAATCAAATTACCAAAAATCACCACACTTATTTATGTTGTGTAAGCATGACCAATATAAAATGATTCTCTTTTTAAAAATTATTTACAATTCAATTAGGTTCTAGGGTCACGTATTTGATACAGCCTTTTACATATGAAGATATAAAACACAGACAAGAGAAGAATAATTTTGACACAGATAATGGTCAAATGTAGAATAGGTGATCACCATCCCCGTACATTAAATAAAACCAGAAAAAATGTTTTTATGTATGTTCAATGACAACAAAGCCTATGCCACAAATTTGCATGGGGCTATAAATTGGGAAAAAACTATCTGAAAACATGCTGCTGATGTTGCTGCCATCATTCAATGTTTATTTTTTTCTAAGGAACTCAAGTAAATTACTTTTCAGCAAGTGAAATGTCATTTCTTTCCTCTTCTATTAGAATTCAAATTCAATTTGCATTTATGGGTTTTAGCATTTTCTTATCAAATAAGAGGTAGAATCTAATTGCACAAAAAACTCCTGTCTGTTCACTCACCAAAAATTTATTTGCAAAACCATCAGAGAAAGAAGGAAATCTTTATCTGTTATATGGTTCCATGGGAGAGGGAAAGTGAAACCATTTAGCAGGCATCACTAGAATTTAGAGGAAAGGAAACAAAAACTTCTTTTGATATCTAATAAATTAGGACTAAAACATAAACAGGCTTGCAATAGCTTTATTTTAATAATTCATTTTTCCTTCTACCTCATGTAACTATCGAAAATTTTACTTCTGGCAAATATCCTTGGACACCACACTTATTTTTTCAAGAACTTCAAAACAACAGACCGTTATTTTTCTCTGAGAATGTTATTTACTTATTGGACAACAGATACAGCTTTTAAAGCAACCATTAGAATAAATGGCAGGAGATGCAACAGGATGAACAATCCTGATGATTTTGATGTTTGTATTTCTGTACTTAACTGGCATACATCTATACATGGTTGCCACTAAAATTTAAAATGCTTGCTTAAAGACTCTGATTCAATGTGTAGGAGGTCTTCTGTGCTCACAGAAATGCCCACTAAATGTTAAATGTGCTTCTGTATTTTAGGAAAATAAAAAACATTTCTCAGTTGAAATGTTTTGGGGAATGCATGGTACCTTTCAGAAATCTCTGTTTATAGGAGTCTATAAACTTTACACTGGGCTTTTACATCAGTCTTAAAGAGAATTTGAAAACCTAAAAAGCGCAATGCAATAGCAGCCCAGGATAATCCCAGTACATTCACTAATTAAATCTCCTTGTATTTTCCCAGTGTACCATGCCAATTTCTTTGATAGAAAGAGGGAGAACCTGAGAGAGGAGACAAAGCTAAAGCCTTAACTAAGTGAAAGCTGCACTACAGTCTCTCATCAGCTGATTTACATTAAGCTTTTTGTTTGACAACTCCCAGTACAGCTCTCCACTAAACCCAATGTCCCATACATGCATTTGTGTGACCCATGACCAACTGGCTGGTAGAGTGGGATTCTATGTAACACCACACAGACTCAATCAGCCAAAAGCAGATCTTGCAAACCCCTTGATAAAACAGGGTGTGGGAGTGGCTTAGCCTGATTATAAGCCGCAGCCCACTGGGTGGCACCCTGAAAATTGCTCTTCCCCTTGGTCTGGAAAGTTCTGTTAAGTTCAGTTCTGCATTTGTTCTGTGTTACAACCCCGCCTCCCAAACTCCCTCATTGGATGGTATCCCAGTTGTGTCCTCCCCTCTCCCTGTCCCTCATTGGTTCCTCTTCTGTTACCGCCCCCCCTTGAAAAAGAGTCTCCACGCCCCTCTCTTCGCCAGTGTAGTTGCTGCATTCGCCAGTCTAGTTCCTGAATTCGCCGGATTAAAAGCTTCTTGGACTGAGCCCTTCCCGCCTCCTTTGTTCTTGGGACGCTTTTGCCTTAGATCAGGCTACCTGGTACAGGCTGCCCGAAGAGGGAAAAAAGCGCAGCTCCCACCCGGCTCTGAGATTCTCCGTTGCGTTTCCTCTGCTGCCTGCTGAGCGGCGAGGACGCTTTGGAGACGCTGCCGTGCTGCCTCTGGCTTGTGAGCTCGGCCAGGGAAAAACCCGGAAAGCGTTCAACAGGGCTGTGCTTTGACACCATTCCTAAGCAAACTAAGAATTGTCAGTAACTTGATTAACATGAAATTCTGATAAACTCTTCCTTGGATATAACATTTCCACTCTATATTTGCATAAAGCATCAGAAAATGAAAGTCAGAAAATAAAAAACAAATGTATTCAAATGCGTTAGAAGTATCTTACAAAGCCTTAAATAGACACGAAAAACTTTTGCCATATAAATGATAAAATGTACAGTCTTAAATGCAACACATAAGAACATCCCAGAGATGTGTGAAGTGTTACAGAAATCTCAACAAGACAGGTTTCTCACTCAGTTCTTACCGCTCTCCTATTCTTTTTACCTTTGCTTCTCAACAGAGAATTAACTGGTCTTAACATAGAGTCTGTACCCATACTCCTCACTGACAGAGAGGCATCTCTCAAAGCAAAGCCTGATGATCTCATAGACTTCCCAAACTGAAATAGGAAACAAGGCCTGGTAGAAATTCTAGGGCATTGATGTTCTGCTCCTGCTTTCATCCAGATGAAATAATATCGGAAGTACTTGCACAGAACACTCACACAAATAAGGGTGTGTTCACAGGAAGCCTTACTACCCTTAGCAGAAGAACCTGACTGCTGAACTCATGTTGATAACACATCTTTTAGGTACGACATGAGGATAGCCATGCAGATATATGTGTACATACATATTCATATCCACATATACGCCGATTTGTTTTACTGTAATTGAATAAGTAAAAATATTGAGATGGATCAAGTTTAAAAATTCTGCAAAACTTATGAAATGTATGAATCCTCAGAGTTATATGAAAACAAGTTTATGATCCATTGTGATTTGGTCACAAGACTGAATTACGTGAATCCAGGTTTACCATAGTTATGACTAAAGAAACAGATTATTCCCATGTGAGAGAGAAAGCATGGCGATTAAAAAAATTCAAACCTCATAACTATTAAAGGTTTAGAAGAGATGATGAATCATCTTACAAAGCAAACAATCCCTTGAATATAAACTGTTTTGTTATGTATCAAGTAAGGCTTTGATGATGATTTCCCAGAAATTTAGTTACATAAAGAGAGATGAAGAATTACTAATTATTACTATACTGTCATGTGTAAGAGACAGGATTACAACTATTTCTCTTTGTTTAAGAGTTAATTCATAACAAAAATAAAGATTCCACTGCAAATGGTGGTAAATGTCTCCAAAATCAAACAAAAAGACCAGAGATTTTTTCCTTTATTTGGTTTTATGTAGGAATGTTACTTAGATGAGAAACACTCAGAGAGAAAGTATGTGTGCAAATTAATGCACAAATAGGTGCAAAGAAAGTGAACATACTCTAATTATGCTTTGGGAAAGCATGTTTCTGGAAAATAAAAGCTCTGGAAATAAGAAAGCCCTCAAGCCATGGTCAGAAGCACTGTATTTTTATTAATTTCGTTTTGGGAACCATTCGTCTTAATATATTATTTGTAAAGTTATCTATAACAAATGAACTAATGTTTACTCAAACAAAACCCACCTGATTGTTTCCATCATAACATTTACAATGAGAAAAAAAAAGGGACTATAAAATATAGAATTTAAACAATATACAAAATAGTTAAATTTGATCATTGCTATTTACATACTCCATCAATTTTAACAAATCGCATAAGTTCGGGTCCCCTAATTGCATGGTATTTTCTGTTAACAAAAGGAAATCCGCTTCAATTTATCTTCTTAACATTAGTAATATGGTTGATGGACTTCAATTCTCTTCTGATTTTTTTTCAAAAAGAAATGGGCTCACCATTACGATACTTTCTAACAATGGAATATAACAATTTGATTATTCATGCATTTTTTTAGATTACCAGAGCCTGAAAATCAGTATCAGTAAGCATCTAAATAAGTAAACATTTAATAAAAATCCAATAGTGAAATTTGGTGAAAATGAGAAAGTCTATGAAAAGTAAAGCTTTCAAAATCACTAAAAAAAAAAAGCACACACAATTCTACCAAGAAGGCCATGTCTGCTGGAGAAAAGAAAATAACTGACCTTATTTTTAGAAGAGAGCCACGGAATAGAAAGAAAAGGAATAGCATGTGTTTTTCAACATACCTGGAATGATTTTTTTTATTAATAAAAGAACGTGAGACTATTTTTTCCTGCAAGGTAATGTTAAGTTGACAATTACTGCTTTTATACTATTCTATAGTAATATGAATCTTTGTTCATAATGCCTCCTACACGTACAATTACCAAACCAAAGGGAAAAAACCACCCATTTAAACAGTAAAATATATACTCTGAGAAATTGTAGGAACTGATACATATTATAATTTAGAGTGGTAATGGCTGAAATCACCAAGGGAGCTTTTCTCCTTAAAAATATTTCTCAAGTTCCATAGTCTAAAAGCCTGTGAAAAGCTTTGGGAAATCCTCCTGGATAAGCTGAGCTGCTCAAGAAATCAAATCACATAATACAATCACGGCCATTTGTTTAGAGGAAGCAAATACCAAACTTCAGGTAAATGAGCTATAGTCAAAGTTTAGATTAGAAATTCTACTAAAATATTTGTGACCGCATGTATATTTTTTATATATATTGCAGGTAAACACTGACAGTGATGAGGGCTCCAATTGTAATGCAGTGCATTTGTATGGGCCTGTTCCAGATGTATGCTATAATGGCTCCCATTGTGATGCAGCCATTAAAGCATACACCTGGAATAAGCCCATACAAACCACTTTTTTTTTTGTATCTAGCTCCTTTTTTTTTCATCTCTAATTGCTAGTCTAATTCCATGTTCTGCTCATAGTAGATTTTATATGCTGTATTTTTAATTAAATCCATAGCTCCTCAGCAACAGACTCTAGTTCAGGGTTTATATGGTAAGAAGCTGGAAGAGTTTCTGACTACTGCTCAAACATTCAGTCTATCACACTTATTTTTCTTTGTCCTCCTAGCTCCTTCCTGATAGCCAGACTATAACCCTTTTATAGCATGTCCTGTTGATTTTCTATGAATGGCATTTATCTCCCACTAAATTTACTTTTCTCGAATTTATGCACTGAGTCCAATGCAGCCAGTTAAGAAAGACAGGGACATCCATGAACAGTGCACCCCATCTGCCTTTATCGGAATCATCGCAAAAAGATTAAAAGTTCTCACTCTTAATTATACAAGGAACATTAAGTATTAGTTTAGATTAGATGGAGGGCTCCTCAAAGGCTCACTACATACACGCATAACACGATACTGTTTTCCAGAGACAGCTGCAACATAAATAGTGAATTACTCTTATTACTAAAGCTATAATAATTACCACAGCAACATTAAAAACATTACCTGTGTGTAGGAATAAAGCATTACGTAAAATGATTTTGATGCAGTAAGAGGTAAACTGAAGCTTAATGAAGAGATATTTTCCTCAAAAACAAATGTCACACTCATTTCTGCCCACCAGAAGATTTATGCAAATTCATAAATATTTTGTCATATAATATGCCTACAATAAAAAGGAGTAGAAAATGTTCTGTAGGCAGAACTGTTCCTAAATAACTGTTTCTAAATAGAACTTTTTCACAACTTTTTGCCCTGGATGCCAGTTGCTCTTTCTCTATTTTTATAGCTACACATTCTTTCTTCCTAAGTGTTCAAAAATTCCTGCTTCACAGGTATTTGCTGAACTATTTTCATTCTTGTGCAAAATTACTTTTAAAATGGCCAAGGTAGATCTAATGGCCCTGGGAAGTTCAGTACCAATGAGAATCAGATGATGTGAACAAAAGATCTCCTGCCAGTACTGATTGAACCAGACAGGAGCCTTTTTAAAAGGCCAGTCATTTTGTGAGCATTTTCAACTATTCAAAATAGTAATGCAATAATTTAATCTTTATACAACTGATACAATATTTCAATATGTTTATTATTTTTATTATTGGATTTGAAGGAAGGAATCTGCATCTCAAAGGACGCCAAGGCATAAGAGGTTTTCCACTGCTACTTTTCAAGAGTCACCTCATGGGTTGGAATTTCTAATTGATCTGAGTAAGTCACTGATGCTCAGATACTCCTCCATAGCTGTGCTGTGCAGTAACACAAGAAAAACTTTACAGAATTAAGAACCTCATTGGTTCTTCTCCTCAGTAGGCAATAAAACAAGTTCACCTCTAAAAATCAGGATCTCTACAGATACAAATACACGTAGAATTATCTCTCTATTTGCCTGAGAGCTTATTTTTATAGGATGGCAGCAAATTTATAAATGAAGAATGTGAACTTCAAGAATGGTACCTAATCTGTGCTAACTACCTGTACGAATTCTGTACAAGTAATGGCCCTGCTCTCTACAGTCTTTTAAGTCTGTTCCCTTCCCTAACACTAAAGCAGGGATGCTCATAAAGCTTCTCTAATTCAGCAGCAGAGGAGCACTGCAGGTACATGTGTTGGGGATGGCAATGAAGGAGGGTGCAGATGCTACCCCTCTGCTCTTTCCTTTTCCTCCAACTGCAGAACTTCTTCCTTGTTTCAGGAAAGAAGTGGAAGCTCAGTAATTCTGCTGAGGGAAGAGATAAATACTGACACCGTTCCAAAGCTCCCGTACCACTTGGTACTACAGGATTTAGAGCCTTAGGGATAGGCACTCCTGCAGCAGGATCACACTGGCCAGCAAGAGTTGCATTATTAAAGAGCACTTATGCTTACAAAAACTTATGATCTCTTATCCCAAGAAGTAAGAGCATCAGAGTTGGTGGTAGTGCTCTGATACGGTTTTTTAATATTATTGTGACAGGCTCAGATGGCATCATTTATCCAAATAAAGTATAATTTTTCACATTCATTAGCAAGTCAATGAATGGCAATAATGTACGTTAAGCTGAATACAGGTGTGCAAATGCTCTGAAGCATTTATATCCCTAAGGGGCCTAACAACTCTTTGCCTATTCTTTTTTTTTTTACCCCAAAATTATCTGCCACCTATTGTGACTTTCTTGCCCTCAAAACTTAATTACTTGTGGAATCTTTCATATTTTCATTACTCACTAGCCATGCTCACACATCCCTTTTGGGGGGGAGGTGCGGGGGGCAGAAAAGGTGTCTTTAGATTGTGGAGAGAAGACCTAGAAAATGTTAATCTGTGGAAAAGGTGCAGTATTGATGTCTTGCTGAGACTGGAAATATAATTTAAATGCTAACAACTGGCATTTTCAATAATACGTTTTAAGTGTCAGTAAACAGAGAAAAGTAGCTAAATTTTCACAATATGAAAAGTGTTCTATGGAAATAAATTGAATGGGAAGATTAATTTTAAAATTTGTACATCCAAAGCACTGGCAGTTGATGATTTTTAATGTCTTAACTAACACTACTTAACACCAAAGGAGTTGTCTAAATTGTCTAACAGGAGAATTGACTGGAACAGCAAAAGTTGAGGAAAAGGCAGGAGAAGAACTGGCACCAACCAAATAATTTACAAAGGCAGAATGCCTACCAGTCAGTAATACATTTTGACCCAAATATACACAAAATAAATATACACAAAATAAACACAGATCAGCTTTTTCAATTAAAAAAAAATTAATCAGAAGAATGATTGCATATAAGCATATCCATGTTTTATGCATTTTTTGATACAGGTATTTGAAATATGTCTAGCACATGTTTCTGGGTGCAAGTACATACAAAGGACATTAAAAATTGTTCTCTCAAGTGAAACAGGTTCAACTAAGAAAAACTATAAATGAAGAGTTGTGTGCTACTTTAAGGCAAAAGCCTAGAATGAAGTAGTTATTCTAGTCTAGAAATAAAAAAGTTGCAGTAAGTAGTTTCTAATCACAAACAGAAACAAGAATAAACAAAGTGAAAACCGTCCACTGATATGTAATTTTTGAGATGATATTTCACGTCTATACACAGCAATATTCTTTACTGAAACTTTAATTTGTGCCTACTCAGAACAAGGCACAGACTGAAAAAAGCTTTATTAATAACAACATATCCTCTGTTTTAACAGTGTAGAGAATGTTTCTAATGCTGTTATTGACCAAATGTATCAGAATTATGTCAGGTTTTAAAATCTGCCTGATTTTCTCCAAATCTAATTTTAGGTCTCTTGCCTCAAAACTAATAAACCAGCCTGAATCAGAAATGAAATTCCTATTCTTTCTGAAATCTTTTTTAGTACTAAATAAACATGGAGAATTGTAAAATATGTATAATAGCTTAATAACAGACTAATACATCCTAAAATGGGGAAAAACCCAAATGCAGTAGAATCCTTATTCTCTGATCGTTCACATGAGATTCTGCTTTAAGTCAAGGAAATTGTTTTTGCCCA
>WEIT01035879.1:0-10770 GCA_013389985.1 Dryoscopus gambensis | reverse complement strand
AGGCTTTTTTCTTTTATTTTGTTGGTATGTCTAGACCTGTAGATTGCTGATATTATGACTGATTGATTTTATTTGGGTTTGGTTTTGTTTTTATAAGTATCACTGTCTCAATCTCACAAGTCCTTAAAAAATGTAACGTACTCAAGGAAATTAGGGATTTGGGAAAGGAGATGTTGCCAGTCCTTGCAGTGTGAGGCAGTTGAGCCAAAAGGTGTGATTTGTGTGAAACTGTGAAAAGAGTGCTTATTCCTGCTGAGGAAGGGTGTCAGATGGTTGAATTAATAAAACAATCCTGCAGTTTGCTTTGACCAAGGGAAACATAAAAGCGTTCAAGACTCATTGTGGTGACACTGAAAAATGGTAGCCTAGCTGAATGCTCAGATAGGGGAGCTTCTTCAAGGCTTGGCTGTGTAACACTAATTAAATGTCACTTTTTTCAGATTAAAATATAGAAGATTATATTAGTTTAATAGATGAATACAGTAAATAAGGTTTGGTTCAGATTGATGGTTGAATAAATTCAGTCAACAGTGTTTCTCTTTTTTTAAATTACTTCATATGCATCTCAGGAGACCCAATTTAATTTAGGCAAGTAGCAAACAATGTCTGTCTACCAATCCTTTATGGGTGAAGAAGGTCAAAATCTAATTGAGTGCCAGTATACCACGTTCAGTCTCAGAGGATATTTTCCCTTTCTTTAACTTATGGCATTCCTAAAGTATGCAAGTTTCAACAAAAGTATTTTGAAGAGTTTTGTTTAATTTATTTATTTATTTATCAAAATAAATCACTAAACCAGGAGTCTGGACAGAAAAGGTCAATTATACATTAATGATGAAAGAATCCTTGAATTCATAATTCATGAAGAAATATCTCTTCTTTTAACACCTCTGGATTTGGAATCAAACACAGCTGAGGATTTTAAACAATACTTCTCTTGTGTGATGCTTGTTAGGAAAGTTTCATTTTATTTCAGTTGGAAATTTCTCTGACTATGAAAGTAAGCCCTTCATCCTGAATGATAAACTAGAATTAAGCTCAAAATTATAAAATGGACTGAATATATGAAATACTCAACACTAAAACTGGGGAGGTGATAGTCATACTTTAAAGGGACTATTCCACAGCCTAAGTCAAAAGAAGGGCTTTGGCCAACCTTTGAGCAGATTGTTTCAGGCCCTCTTTTAATTCTCATACAGTAATAGAATGATATGACCAAAAATAAACAGTAAGTATGAACTTTAAATCAAAGTATCACAAATTCAGTGGGGGTGGAGGGGTGATAGTAGTAGTGGATAGGATGGCAAAACTCACGAAGTGTCACTTTGAATATGGCTCCATATTAAATTTCTGTACAGATTTTTCCCCTTGAAAGAAAGAACTTCTTTCTCTGGTTTAGTTCAGTCATGACCACAGATGATAAATTTTGCCCAGGGTAGTGCAAGATGTATAATATGATTTTCAGCAGAGGAATTGGGTGCCTTTTGAGCTTGCTTGTGCTTGTGAAATTTGAATCACTGAGGTCTGAAATCACATAAATTTGGAAGCTGAATGTGACTCTAACTGGAACTGCTCAACTCCTAGATGTGTCTAAAACCAGTTTAGGTAAGGATATTGCTTTCTTGGTCTTTTCCTAGTAAGTAGTAAAGCTGACACTTTCTTTGATTCAGTTTAATATGATCTAATCTTTTTATGTCAGCACTTTCAAGTTTTCTTTCTTAAGAATAGGGAGATCAAAGCTAGCAGCAAAAAGATCTTACTTGAAGTGATTGAGAGCTGACTAGCTCAGACCTACAACAGCTAAAGAGAAAATGTTTTCTGAGTTGTGTACTGGATCCTTACAT
This sequence comes from Dryoscopus gambensis, assembly GCA_013389985.1. Taxonomy (NCBI): domain Eukaryota; kingdom Metazoa; phylum Chordata; class Aves; order Passeriformes; family Malaconotidae; genus Dryoscopus; species Dryoscopus gambensis. Next base: position 8,926 of record WEIT01035879.1, on the reverse strand, counting down.
TACAGATAGAACTGATGCTGTTGCAGGTGCAGAGGGGGTGGCAGCAGGTACAGAGCAGAAATCACAGCTATCTCATTCTTGCACAGAAAGCAGCAATCTGCTGCTATCAACAGACCAGGTACTGCTGAATGCTTTAGCAGATGAATTCTCCATGCTGAACAATGATATGGATCACTGAAAGAAATTAAAGCATCTTTCTTCTTTATTAAATTTTTCTATCATGTTGTATTATTCCAGCAGTGCCCTCATGCTTATTGCTACATGGAACCATGAGCTAGGATAAATTCTGACTCCTTTCACAATGGTCCTGTAAGATCAGAGTCTGCACTGTAGAGGTGTATGTACATCTTCAGCTTATGCTGATCAAAGCACCAAGGTTCATATCTGCTTTCCATGATATACAAATGGAGAAAAAGGAAATATTAGCTATATAACCAAAAGTCAATAGGTGATATTTCCACGTGCAACTGATTAATTCCAGCTAGAGAACATCATACATACATAATTTTGCTGCCTATGCATGCCATGGGCAATTTAAAGAAGTGCCTTGGGATTAACTGGCTATGAGGTGCCCAGCAGAAAAAGGCAGGATCCTCTAATGTGCAGTGGTAAGATCAAACAGGAGTCCTTTCATACTCTTATTGAGGCAATAAATGCTGGTTAATAGTAAAGTGTAATGCATGTAATTCAAGAGAAGTATCAGAAACATTTTCTTCTTTATCTTGTGCTGAAACAGAGAAATGCAAACTTTATGTATCATTTTTGCACCACTCTTAATTCCTGTTCTACTTTACTTACTATATTCAATAACCAGACCCCCCCAAAAATGTCAGTGCTTCCCTCAGACTAAAATATTTTGAACTTCCACAAAATATGAAAGCTTGTGGTGTTTTTTTACCTTAGATTTTATTGAGAACTGGCTCTTAAGACTTTAACAATTACAGCTGAGGATGTGAGTGAAGGTGCTTGTGACATTTATGCTGAATCAAATAGAATATGCATGTAATGCTCTAGCTGAGAAGTTGTAGTCATCTGATACTTTGTAGCTAATGATAATTGTCTAATAAGAAGAACCTGAAATTGTTTTCTTACAAGTCTGTTATTATAAATAATTCTGCTAGCAATGTATGAATACAAAATAGATTGAATCTAGCTACGAGAGTATTCTCAGTATGTGAAAAGTAAGAATCAAGGTCATACACAGCATGTTGAAGTGTTGTATCACTGGGGTTTATTTTCTCTTTCAATGTTAACTAAGTGATTAGAAGTGGCACTTGTCAGTGGCCAGCTGCATGTTGAAAATGCTTACTTACGGCCCAGAGCTGAGACTGTTTACATGCTGGTCACTTAGTAATTTCTTTTTTTTTTTTACTACCTGCATGTTTTAGACAAATTGGTAATAAAGGTTAATGCATAAAATTAAATTTTGAGGTCTTTGCAAGCTGTGCAATTAAAAACAGATTTTCTGGATGTCCAGCAATTGGGTAACATAGAAGTATTTAAGTATTTCTATAAATAAAATGTTAGGTAAATTTTGAAAATAGTCTTTGCAGAAATGTTTTAGAAATTACTGAGTTGTTCCTTGCATATATGATATAGACTTCTACCTTAAATCTAAGTGCAAATAAATGTGTCCATAATTATATGTTTCTAATTGTGAAATGGATAGATTTACCTTTAATACGCAACCCTTCAGCTGAGAATAGCAGGAGCACTGAAGATCTACTATGTATCTGAACTCAGCAATGGAGACTGACAGCAGACTGTAACTCTGTACCTGAAGGGTGCATGTCTACAAAGTGCAAAGAGCCCTCTTTTTAACCACTTCAAGGTATTGGCTGCATGAAGAACTGAAAAGGTTCTTGTTCCGAGCCTTGCTTCCTTATCAATACCTATGACTGCACATATTTAGATGTAGCAGAGAAACTGCCACAAGTTTTCAGGAAGGATGAGATTTTGTCTGCACCAAGGCTGCATTTGCTAGGACTTTGCTCTAGATTATTCTTTTAGTAGACTTTAGTAGTATTCTTAGTTATCAATCAGTGTTTTCAGGTTTTTGCTTTTACCCCATGCCATCAAGTGACAGCTGACTTCCTGGTTTTTTGGTACTATGTGTTACACAGGTCTTTAAAAAGACCCCAGCTGAAATAGCCTCAGCATCTGAGGAAAATGTTTTCCTTGGTAGATGTTTTGCCTTTTACTCACTATACTGGTTACAGATCTTGGATGCAAAAAGCTTCCCCAAAATTGTCACTTTAGGGAGTACTGAGGAGCTGGGACTTCTTCTGTTTCACTTCTGCTAAATCATCAGAGCATTTTATCTAAATAAATTTACTACTCTCAGAGAGTTCAAAGACATTGATGATGTCTTGCTTGTATCCTGCTCAGTACCAGATCTCACACTTGCTCTTATCTGGCATCTTAGAATCATAGAATGGTTTGGAAGGGACATTAAATATCACCTAGTTCCAACCCCTCTGCCATGGACAGGGACATCTTCCACTAGACCAGGTGGCTCAGAGCCCCATCCAACCTGGCCTTGAACACCTGCAGGGATGGGGCATCCATGGCTTCTTTGGGCAACCTGTTCCTGTGCCTCACCACCCTCACAGTAAAGAATTTCTTCCCAAAACCGAATTGAATCGTATTCGTTAAATCTGGATCCACTTCCTCTTGGTCCTTCATTCCAGTTCTTGATGAAGAGCAGGCCCTTTGTAGGCCCCCTTCAGATACTGGAAGGTTTCTATGTGGTCTCCACACAACCTTCTCTTCTCCAGGCTGAAGAGCCACAACTTTCTCAGCCCATCTTTGTAGGGGAAATTCTCTAGTCCTCTTATCAACTTTGTAGGTCTCCTCTGGACTTGCTCCAGCAGTTCCATGTCTTCCATCAGAAAGTGCATCAGTAGGCATCAGGTGAAAAACACCAAGTTCAGGAAGACCTTATAGAAAACAGTCTTTTCTGTACCATTTCCAAAACTACATGTATAGGGGTCTATGTGTTAAAGAATGTTTCCTAGCAGCTATGTTCACAAGAACAGCAACTGTTTAAAACATTAGATAATAATCAAGAACGCAAATTTTGAGTCTATTTCAGCCAATATTCAATATTCAAGGGTGGGAGTGAGATTTTCTCTATGTGCCTAATCAGTATTGGGGTTTGAACATGCTTCTTCAGTAATTGCAGAAAGTTATGGAGGGCTTTTGGCAACTAATTTTCATTGCTTCTACAAATTTGAGTTGTAATTGGTTTCATGGGCTAGGGAAAAATATCAGCTTGACTACCAGTCTTTCTTCATGCCATTTTGAAAGTGATGAAAAATGGGAATCTCTCACAGTGAGGTTCTTGTTGACACAATCAAGGGTCCCAATAGTAAAAGTGTCTCAAAAGAAATGGTCAGGTTTTAGGGCTTTTTCAGTGGGTCCAGACAGAGCTGGGAAATCTATACAATTATTTTTTCCTGTTGAATGTTTGAATCTTCTAATACTGGTATAGGTGGGGCTGCAGTTGCCAGTCTGACTGGTGTCCTCAGGTCCACTCTTTCCTTCTGAACTGAATGGTACATGGAGACATGTACAGAATGCTGCAAGGTGACCCCAGTTGCTGAAGTTCCTGCCTCTGTTGCCAAGAAGCATATAAAACAGTTATGACACTGATTTAGATCACAGTAATTTAAAGTGACAGAAAAGCAAATAGTACGTTTACGTGTTGCCCTTTGGCATTAATGAAGCCCAGAATGGGTGCAGCAGTCCAAGTCAATTATGTTATGAAGGCAAAGTCGGATGGCAAAAGCCCTCTCCAAGACAATACCTGCCCAGAAAAGCCACTATGCTAGGTGTAAAATAGAGAAATGCCTGAGAACAATGGCAGTGCACCAGAGAGCATGAGAAACCAAGGACCTGTCCTTTCATCCAGTTTCTTCCAGCAGAAGCGTTTATGTCAATCAGCGCCGTTGCAAAGATAGTACTGTAACTGAGGATATAACAGAGCTTTTCCCCTATTGTTTGGTTTGGGGAAAGGAAAAATCCTTATATGGGCTTTCCACCTATTGAAGTAAGTTCTTTTTATAGGGACATCTTGTCTGCAATTATGGAAATTTTTCTACTCAAAAGCATCGACTGTTATCTTTTACTGAAAATAGCAAATAGTCTTTGATAAGAGACTGGGGGAATCAAGCCATTCTTCTTGGTTTTGTTTGCTATTCCTCTTCCTGTTTTGGGGGGTTTCTTTTCTTGTTTGTTTGTTTGTTTGTNATTCCTCTTCCTGTTTTGGGGGGGGTTCTTTTCTTTTGTGGGGGGTTTGTATTTGTTGGGTTTTTTTGGTTAGTTTTTTTTTTTTTTTAATTGGGTGGCATAGATGTTTTGTTTTGTGTAGGATTTGTGTAAAATTTTTTATCTTCTTTTTTCATGTGGGAAAGATAATTGCCAGGAGCACAAGTGGATGAAGAAAATACTTATGGCTGTGAGGTTTTCAAATGAAATAGCACATCTTTTTAAATTATCTTAAACCTATAATTTTTTTTCAGTCTCCTAAATGACAATTAATCCCTTAGAGTCTTTTGAAAATTTTATTATTTTTTACCATACAAATTTGATCAACTAAATGTAAACATTTATTTTGGTGGCAGATACGTTAATGATTATCCTAACTTATTTACTTACCTCTGTAGAGATTGTATGTGTTTTGACATAAGTGCAGATAAAGTATTTACTAAATTTAAATAAAACTTCATTTTCCTCAAACATATTGTATTCCTTTTTCTTGCCAAAACACAATAAAACAAAATATATAACATATTATGCAATAGGTAAAAAGAAATATATTTTAATCAGATATGAATAACAGATTAGTAGAATCTTTAATTCACTTTTATCTTGCTTTGATCTGAAACCAAACTCTGAGCAGCAAGAAACATTAAAGACTTGGAGGAAACAAGGATGACTCATATTCTTGATTCACATTGAATTGATTTTCTAAAGAAAGGAATATGACTTTGAATTAATGTGGACCATTTAAAATGTTTTGAGCTGATTTCTCAAAAAGTACACCTGTGTATCAAAAGCATCTGTCATTGTATCAGCATGAGACATGTAGCTAAAACTTTTTCCAGTATTCATTGTTATGTTATAGCTTTTCCATCTACATAGCAGTTGGCTTAAGTCTTCTTTCAAAGAAGGCACTTAACATAGTGAAGGAGACAACTTCAATTGAAGTCATGCAAGCAAAAAATGTTGGCCTCTTGATCTATCATTAAAGAATCTGACAGTTGATTCAATGTGGGAATTTGAAATAATATTTATATGTTAAGAACCATGTTGTCTTTGGCAAGCTTGACACAGTAATTTGTAGATATAAAAAAAAGAAGAAAAGGCTTTATTTTAATATCATTCTGATCCATGATATTCCTTTGAATAGCAGAAGTATCTTTAAAAAATGTCTTTGAAAACCGTGAGAAGCAAGGGCTTAGCTCTTCCCCATCTCTAATTTGCACAGTGGCAGGAGGATTGTGCTGGTGCAGCAGAAGATTCGGTCTCATTATGCTTTATTGCCATGGGGATGTTTCTAGCTTGCCACTGGCAAAAGTCAGACTGGAAAAACTCGAAGTACTACTTTTCTAGGTTCTGCCCATGTTGGGATCACAAAATAATGTTTTCCACAGTAGATGCTGAAGATGCCTATACTAGTAGAAGTAAGTACTTCTACTACTCAGGAAGCTAATTAACACTGTCTTGTCTTGCTAACTTGGCATTTCAGACATAAACTTGTTGCACTGAGGAGCAACATTGTTGCCTGGGAGCAACATTGTCTTAGCATAGTTGCAGTGGTGGGCAGTAAGTGTGTTGTGCTGTGTTCATGTGTCAGATCCAAGCTTTATAGCTTCTCTTAAAAATTAAAAAAAAAAAAATTGAATTTCTTAAAATGCAGGCACAATGGTGTTCGGGGAATAGTATGAATTTGCTACCTGCAAATGTAGCAGTGCTGCTTCTCATGTATAATCAAGTAGTTCAAGCTTGTTGCCATCTCTAGCAGGCTGTAACGGGGCAAATGTTAATCGTGACTGCTGGTGGAGGTTGGCTAGCTTTATAGCTGGGCACCATGATGCAGACAAGTTACTAAGTACAACGTGCAGACACACGTTGGTAGTATGAATGTTTAATTGATGCTCACAACTTGGGTCTATGCCATCAATGTCAAAAAGTGTTTAAAAGCAGTTATAGTGATGTGCATATTTGTAGTTCTTTTCTCAAATCCGAATATTGCTTCATCTGCAAAAGATAAGGCATAATAATCTGAGCAGTGGAAAGGACCTTACAACAATTTGGATTACATAGCAGCATGCCAAGTGAAGGTTTACTTTCAATTATTTCCATAATAAATTCAGTCTTGGTCCTTTCCTATCAAGTTGCTTTGGCTGCTTGTGATGGGAAAGGAAATGAGGAAAACATTCTCGTTAGGACTATGTAAAATTGTGCAGGGTTTCCTGGAGCACTAGAGGGAGCAAGAAGGTAAACTTTCTCGAAAGAGCAACTGCTTAATTGGGGGTTGAATCCTTAGAGACGAAGTTTACCCTACCATGCAGGTAAATAAAACTATTACACCATTAAAAATCCCCCAACAAAAAACAAACCATAACCAAAACTGAAGTGGTATCTTATATTGGTTTTAGGAGTTTGGTTTGTTTGTAGTATTCTTGTTACTATTGTTGCTCCCCTCCACATACACACACTACCAGCACTCTTCTCACCCCCCTTCCTCCTCCCCCTTTTGTTTATTGTTTTGAGGGGATGCTTTTGTTTTCACGTCTCTGAATGCTGAGCGTGTGTTGATCTAGGCTACTGCTAAGGGCTCGCTCTGATGGAACCAGAAGTCCTTGTTTCTCCTCATCAGAGACCCCTTTAGGCAAATGTTAACCTGCCAAGAGCATGTGCATTCCAAGGAGGATTTGCAAATGAACTAGTTGTTTTCCACGAACAATATTTCCTGACCTAAATCTTTCTGTCCTAGGGGAAAAAAAAAAAAAGAAAAAAAAATGGTATGCAATAAGTGCTATTGCAAATGAGAGAATATTTTCCCTAGTGTTCCCCTTGCCCACTCATATCAACTGTTTCTAGAATAAAATAATAAATTCTGGTGAGCACAGCATTTCATTGTGATTATTCACAGAACTGAATTGTGATTATTCACAGAACTGACCCTGAGCCTATAAATAGATGTTTTACCCAAGCGGATTAGCCCACTTGCATGTTCTTCTCAATTAAAATCGGCCAGTAACTTTGGAAATTCAAAGACATTTGGGGGAATATTCTCATCGTAGTGTGTTGGATATTACTGGCTGACTCCTCCTGGGATTTGTGAACACTGCCAGTACAATAAATTTTAAATACAATTCTACAGTGCTGAAAAAGCCTGTTTTTCATGTGGCACCACAAGCATCATGGTGGTAAATAATTTAAATACTCTCTTTCCTGTTCTCCTTTGTGTTTCTAGGAAACTTTAAGCACTGCTTTGGATAAATGAAGAGCAGGATAAGTTTGGAGATGTTTGGTCTAGGACATCTGCCAACTCATTCACAGTCTGAGGACAGTGTGAGGTGACACCTGCCCTAAAGGTTTAGGGGGAGCTGTGGATGGGCAGGTGGCTTCAGCCCTTGCTACAGGAATGCTCCTAGAGGCAGAGTGTGTGTAGCAGGAGGTTCCCAGTACAGAGAGCTGGACTTCTGTCTCTCCCAACTTGCTGAGGGATGCTTTGTTTGACAGTGTTTTATAACACTGTCAGTGAGAGGCAGGACAAATTCCAGTATGCAGTTGCTTCTTCTAAAGGTGTAGTGGGAAGAAACTCAGTGCCTGCTTGCTTTCATCTGGTTTATGTACACAGGAGTAGCCACTGCAAGACTTCCATGTTGACTATGTTGGCCCTTGCCTTGCAATATTTCTGCTAAATGAAACAAGGGGTCAAGCAGCAGTGGCACCTCCCGCCCACAGGTACAATGGTGGCATGAAAAACCAGTGTGTAGTGAGATGTGGAGCTTTCTTAATAGTTCCCTGTTGTATGCAGATAGCACATTTTACTTCACTATTTGTGCTCCTTTTGTAGTTTTGTTATAATATCTTCTGCCTTGCAATTATATTCTCCCTTGAGAATTAAAGAAGTGCCAACCCTTTGAATAAAATTCAGTGTATTTCTTGATTGTATGTGCTGATATCATTGTTACACCCCAGTTTTCTTTGCTGTTGTTGTTACAATAAACAAAAGTAGGTCAATTTATACCAGTTCTCTGATTTTACTGTAACTCACCCCATGACTGGGTGAAGCAGTGATATACTGAACAGAGTGCAGGCACGTGCTCAGTGACTCTGCTGCAGAGCGAGAGCTGCTGTACTGACAGGATCATCCCTGTAAACAGAGTTCTTCCCTTGAACTGGAAATTCAGTCTACAGGACTTTTCCTGATGCCCAAACTTCTGGTGGACATCCTTAAGAACTTTCTTCTACTAGCACTTCAATATTTATTTCTTAGTATCCATATTTATGAAAACAAAACTTTATTTCAAAATCAAATCTGAGGTATCTGTGGCAGGTTAGGTGTCAAGAAGGCTTTTGAAGCTTAATTTGAGGCTTAAACTACTCTGGAATTAGGGTTGTTTTTCTGAGAAGGTAAGGCCAGAAAAATTGCTGTTACTACTTATCCAAAGTGCGTTACTGTTACAACGTAACAAAAGTTTTGTACGGAAGCATATTCCTCCGCAGTGTAGTCTAACAATACAACACTGCCCCTAAAGATTAATTTAGTGTTGTGGTTTAGGAACAGTCTTCTCCAATTTCGTGTTCCCACTGAAGCCACTTTAAACCATGCACTGCTCGCTCACTCTGCCCCGTCCCTCTCACTTTACCCCGTCACTGCTCCCTTGTGGAGGGCTGGAGAGGAGAA
>WEIT01035867.1:0-17981 GCA_013389985.1 Dryoscopus gambensis | reverse complement strand
TATACTAGGAAAATGATTAATTACTTACAAAGATATTTTTCCCTAGGGCTACATTTCTGTTTTTATTAGGTGGGAAGATCAGATGAAAGATCAGAAAATACTGCATTGACAGTCATTAACAGCCCGCTGCAGAAAGAACCACACGCTCCCTGCAGCTGGCTGCAGCATGTTTTCATGGACTGGCAGTCTCTAGGGGTGTGTCCACACATAGATGTTTGGGATCATTAAGGGGAATTAACTATAAGCATAAAATTGAAGCTCAGAAAGTGTTCTAAAACAGGTGTTTGTCTATAGCTATGGGAAATCAGAGGTATAATTTGGTTTTTTATGGTTGTGACTAGTCACAAGGAAACCAAGGATAGTGGGGGACAACACGAAAATTAAGTATTAAGTACGAATTTACATCCATTCACAAATTAAAATGTATTAGTATTAAATTGTGTAGGAGGAAAAGTCAGTACTTTCCTGAACCTCACTGGATTTAAACAAGTACACGAATTTAACCACACAGGAAAGTACTTTACTAAACATAGTTTCTGTCAGAATTGCTTTGCAGTGGAAGATCATACACAAAACAAACTCCCCTTGGTTTGATGTCCTTTTCTTCACAAAAAAATACTTTTAAAATATCCATCAGAATTATTCACATTGGAATCTAAGTATTAAAGGCTCAGCTCATGTAATCTTTTCTAACTGGCAACACATATTAGGAACAGAATGCTAACGTAAGCGTAACTCCTAGTCAACATTGGTTTTGTTGTATTTGTAACGGTATGATTGTGTCTATCCTTTTTCTATAGCAACTTGTCCTTTCACAATGGTTTAGAAGCCTGAATTTATTTCCTTAGGAATAGAATAATTTCTCAAAGGATGGTATGTACCTCTCCAGAGAAGAATCAGAAAAGACTATAGAGATAGTACAGTTCAAGATGAGGTAAGAGGAAGAAAGCTACCTATTTTCAGCATAGGTAACTTGGAACTTCCATTTCTTTGCTATTTTTCCAGTGCAAATCAGTGAATAAATTACTTTGACATGATGGTTCAAAATCTGGGAAATTAACTCTGTTTTTCTACAGATTAAGTGTAAAAATTCAAAACTCCCTTCACAGCTGAGCCTAACCAGCAGCAGTTATGTATCTGAGACATTGATAAGAAATTGTGATAAACACTGGGAGCTTTTTCTTGTTCATAAAACCAGGATCTTCCTCAAAGAATAGTTAATTGAGTAAATAGGAAGTAATTTTTTCTAATATCCATGTAATACTTGTTTCAAGGAGAAAAAAAACTTCAATCTCAAGTATCATAATGTCTTTTTTAATAATTGCTCCTAAACCCAATAACAAACCCAAGTGAATTTATACTCTTCAATTAATTTTTTCAATCCACATATATGTATGATACTAGGAATATTCTAATGAAGTTTACCTATATTTTTGTAGGCCACCTACCACTATATTGCCAAATTTATAATAAGAAAATAATAACATGATGAGATCCTGCATCAGCACATGTATCATCTATTCTGAGTTATGCAAATAATGCTCATAGGTTCAATAGAAATAATATTTCCCATAAAAGTGCTTTTATTTATATGCATGATTCATTGAATTCTGTAAAGAAAAAGCAATTATATCCCTATATGGGCAGTCTGGGTGCAAGTTATTTTAAGCCATATGTGTGGAATAGAATAACCCCAAATACAGAAGAACATGATTTCATTTCTCTGATTTCTGAGGGATATTTTTAAAAGAACAAATATATAAAGGAACACATTTAGATTTTTTTCATGTAAGTATGGAAATATTTTCAATTGCAAGTGCTACAATACTGAGAAAAGTATTCAAAGAATTGCAGGAAAATGATGAATCAGAGAGATTATCATGTTCTTAACTTCATATTTTTGTCCATTTTTATGTTCCTTACATTTTCAGGACAAAAGCACCCCCTTAGAGTCTGAGACCATAAATAGATTTTAATAACTATTTAAGAAGGATAAAACTCTCAAGAACATATTTTCAATGTGTCATGGTCTTTGTGCAAGGGATGATTCATATAAAAAAAGTTCAATTTAATTCCTGACAATACAAACACATCCTGTAGGAAAGTCAAAATAGATCTAGTGCAAATACTGTCAGCCAGAGCCAAGGTTACATTAATACTGATGAAAAATCCATCTCTCTCAAGTATCTGTACCACAACCAGTTGGAGCTCTCTAAAGAGATCTATAAGTTTGTACAGTTTCTGCAGTTTCTAGGTCTAAACACTGCATTCATTTAAATAGTTTCCAATCACTGATTTCTTGGACACTGGAATTGTCAGTTCACTGAAAACTGCCCTAAAAAAAAGGTTTCTACAAACTGTTGCACAAATAAGAAGAGAAGTTATCTGGTTAACTGCTCTTTGCAGTGAATTGTGTCTTCTGAAACCTACCCTTCATCCCACTGTCGAAAGTTGTGATTTCACAGATGAGAGAAACCAGGCTATTGTGTCCTCTTTCTCATACCAGGATGAGGAATTTGAAGGAAAATACATGTTAAATGGGTAAATGCTAACCAAAAAAGATTTGATCACGGCCATCAACCATGGAAGTTGTATGCTGACAAAACACTGTAAAAAACATGAAAAAGATTAAAAATCATCAATTCTAGGGCTCTTCAAATGAAAGTGAAACTTCTGAGGTTTGGGGGGTTTTTTCCCTTAGCTCTTCTAATGTAAAGATTCAAGTTAGATCCAGTAATTCACTCACTGACACAGTTTTAGCGTGTCTTAGACAATCACATCTTGTCTACTTTTCTGTATGTCTGATTTTTAAGAGGAAGAATGGCGCAAACAAAAAATTCAGCATTCGTGTGTCCCAGATGCAAATGCTTTCAGATAAGATAGTGCAGATAAGAAAGGAAAACAAAGAAGTTCTTTAAGTAATCAAGTTTCATTTCTGTAATATCATTTATAGTGGTAGGAAAAGAAATCAAGGGAGTTTGTTCTTGCTTGAGAGAAGAGGTGAAGAAGAATGGAAATAGTAAGAAAACTGTTAAAGTGTTTGATATTATTTAAGTCGAGATTATTAGTAAGTAAAAAATATTATTATATTCGTACAACAGTAATGCCTAAAGGCATGAATTGTGAGACCAAGGCCTCACTGCGCTCAGTACATGCATACTGGGAAACAGTCCCCAAGTCCAAATGCTAGCAGTATAAATAGCTAAAGTCAGAGAACAGGGAAGTGAAATGATTTCTCTGTGGTAAGATAGTAGAAGAGTGGCAAAAGTAAGAGGGAAATGCAGGTCGAAGAGTGGCAAAAAATTAAGAGGGAAATGCAGGTCTGCTGAATTCTAGTTGAAACTATCTATAGCCATCACTTCACTCTAAAGCACTTCAATTAATAGATTTGAGTAACAATATTGCTTTGGAACACAGATTTTTTAAAGTATACTAGGAATTCACTGCAGCTGCCCAAAACAATCACAATAAGCAAAATGAAGTTTTCTTTTAAACTCAGATAACCATCTAGCATTTGAAACAACAAAAAAGTTAAGAAGTACTTGTTTTTATTGCTAAACGTTTTAACATTATTCTTTTTACAAGTGACAGCATAGAATTATTTGTGCAGTTAAGAAGGTCTCATGCTCATAATAAATGTACTGTGTAATATACCTCTAGTTAAACACAGAAGATCAGGTGCATGTCATAAAACAAATATCTTATTCAGGGTTGAAGTTTAGACTGTGTGCCAGATACATTCACTGTCTTGTATACAAGTGCATTACTACAATTAAGCTGGGGGAGGGGGTTATGTATATCATTTATAGTGGAAGATGTTTATGCTCCGTGATTGTGAAGTAATGGCTTGGTGAGATCTATTGAAAATAACTACCAAATACAAGAACATTATTTATAGTAGAGTGACAGCTATGTTGACAATTTAGCATAACAAAAGCTTAATCTACAAATGAAATTAGATATCTGTTTTCTCAAAGTTTAACGTACAAAAAAATCCAATGCCTATTTTATTCATTGTCTTGTTTAACATGCTTATGCTGATAGAGTCCTTGAATCCTTATTGGAAGACCTAAACAACTTTTCAGAAGTTTTTTGGCTTTCTCAGCTTCTTATATAAGAAGAAAATATGGAAAGGAGTACTATTAGTGCATAAATGCTTCCTAAGAACATCCCAGCAAAGCAGTATGGTAGATATGTGAGTTAAATCGATACACCAAGTTATGGTAGTTTCTGATACTTCCAACCATTATTGAGAAATGCCCCTTTGAGTGTCTCTGTGCAAAACTGATGAGCACTTTTCTTGCGCAAATTACTTCCCTTGTCACAGAAGACATGCACATAGATATGTGCATTTGTAAAACCCTGTTAGTGCAGCTAAGATGCAAATAAGTTTAAAATAAACATTAGTGTGCTTGTGTTCACAACCACAGTAAAACCCTATCTATTCATTTGTATTTATTTTTCAGTAAGCTAAATTTCTGCAAGGCTTAAGGTTTCTCTTTCTCTATTCTTTCTTCACATCTAATTTCTAACCACTCTGGGGATTTTTTCTACTTCAGCTGGACTACTAATTGTAAGCATCATTTGATGCAAACCTGGAAACGTTCTGGAAAGAATAGCCAGTTCAAGTGCTAAACCAGGCAATGTCGTCTTTCACTTGGTTTGAGATTGAAGTTTTGCTCTTAGCTTTGCTCTCAAATGCTACTCTGTTTGGATGCTTACTGGAGCCATCTGAACAACACAGTGCAACATTCCTCTTAAGTACTTTCCCAGGCAAAAAAGCAACCCAAATAGTGTTTTGTCTATCAAATCCAAGGATATGCTTCAGATGGCAGGCTGAAAAGGAGCCAGCACCAAAATTGTCAGCTGGATGGCTTATATTGGAATTATGCTTGCAATATCTGCCTATTTTTGGCGGAAGCCTGCTTTGCTGACAAATTCTGTAGCATCGCTGGATGAATTCAAAATAAAAACTTTATTTTCTTAAGTAATATGTTCAGATTTATACTTTGGCAACTGTTTTTACACTGACAAAATAAGGATCTTCTAGCAGTGGAAATGTGATATTAAGTGTTTTTAAACCTCATCCGTTAATTTCATTAAGTAACTACAGCGTCAGAGATTTTCATTGCAGAAGCCATCAGAGGCAGTCTCTGATGAAGAGCAAGTAAATATCCTCATTTATTGCATGGCNAGGTGGGGAAAGGGTACAACCAATGAGGGGTAACATAAGACAGGGTTTAGGGAGGGAGCATACATACATGTAACCAATGACAGTAACTGATAATAACTGACATCAGGGACAACCAAGGATGTAACAGGGAATAGAGAACTTTCTGGAGGTAGGGGAAGGGTTCAAGGGAGATGGATATGGGCTACAGGAGGGATTTGGGTGATAGGCAGGGAAGGCACTGGAACAAGGGGAGGGACCCCAGGTGATGGATAGGGAGGCAAGGGAGGGGAATAACCATAGAAGGGAAATTAGGGGAAGGGGACTCACCACCCGAGGGGGAGGGGAGCGGGGGTTAAACCATCTTTATAAAATTAAGAAAAAACAACAAAACCGCACCACAACAGCTGATGGGGCATATGATATTCTTAGAGGTTTTCCGGTTAGGACTGCTGGAAAGACGAAGTATGCAACTGTAAAAAAGAAGTTTATGAAGACTTGATAGAAAATGAAACTCAGTGGAACAGCAAGATCTTACCAGGCAAAGCAGCGTCAGTTCTGCTTTTATCACAACCTTGTAGACATTAGTAAAACAGAAAAACTGGGTAGATTCATCTTAGTCTGGGTTGTATCTGAATGGTCAAGCAGTTCAGTGAAAAGATGATTTTATCTGGGTCATTTGTTGAGGGAAGCAATCAAGTAAAGAGGTGATTAAAACATGAAAGAGCAGAATATTAATTATGTTAAAAACACTGAGTCTTCAAAATTATATCTGCTACAGGATTGTATCAATGCTACCAAATCCATTTCAGACAAAAAAGAAAAAACAGCTTTTTTAATGGGAAAGTACATGGAAATTTCAAAATTATTTTCAAAATGCAGTTATATCATACTTTTGCATGTTAAAAACAATAGAAAATTCAAACGAAATAAAAATGAAATGACACCTTTAATGGATATGAACCAGCTCTAATGACAATGATCTTTCTCCACTGAATATTTCTCAGGTTTTTTTTTAAATTACATTTTTCTACTTGCTTCACTAAAATAATGTGCAAAATCAGAGAAAAAATGGTAGGGAAAGAGTGGTTGTTAATTATAGGTTAAGAATATTATCATTATAATGTGACAGCTTTGCATGAAAGGTCTGCATAAACACATTGTGTTGACCTCTAGAATGTTAGATTGTGTCTTTGAAATTACAGTAAATAGAATTAAGGGCAGCTTTTAATGGTTAAAGATACCCCAGCAGATCTGGTTTTGCCTCTGTTTTGACTCCTGTCCTCATACATAACAATACAGGTAAGAGTTCAAAGAGGAATTGGCAGGAACCCAACACTGAATTAGGGTTACCAAAGAAGAGGAGCAGATCAATGCTCTGCATCCCAGCTTTGTTCCTCAATGCTATTTTATTACAAAAGGTTTATCTAAGCTAGGTTAGAGGGCTTTAAGTATCACGTGTATATTCACTATGTTCTGCAGCTGAATGGTCTGGACCTGGAAGGACTTGTCACATCTCCTTTTTCATTCACTGAATTTGATGGAAATCCCACAAAACTCAAAATACAAGAAGTGGTTGATGACATCGTAGCTTTTCTTTCATCCACTAATGTAGACACTCCATCATAGAAGGCCACTAGGTTGGTCAGGCAGAACTTCTCTTGGTGAAACCACTCAGATCTTTAATCACCTCCCTCTTCTTCACATGCCTTAGCACAGCTTCCAAGAGGATCTGCTCCATGATCTTCCCAGGCACATAGGTGGGGTTGACAGGTCATTGTCATCTGACTGCCATGAGTTTTCAAGTAGCATGGAGAGTTGTTTGGCAACTACACAAGTCAATTCCTTCAAGACTCTGGAAATCATCTCATCAGGTCCAATAGATTTATTTATATTCAGGTTCCTCAACTGCTCACAAACCTGATCTTCTCTCACACTGGGAGGGACTTTTCCACTCCAGTCTCTGCCTTGTGGTCCTTCCACCCGAGAGGTATGGGAAGACACGTTGCCGGTGAAGACTAAGGCAAAACACCTATTGAGTATCTCTGCCTTCTCATCCATTACTACCAGTTTGCCAGCCTTGTTTATCATGGAATGTAGGCTCTCCTGGACCTTCCTTTTCTGGCTGACATACCTGTAGAAGCCCTTAATATTCTCTGCATCCCTTGCCAAGCTCAGTTCTATCTGCATCTTGGCCTTCCTGTCCTCATCCCTACACAACTGAACAGAGTCCCTGTAGTCCTTCCAGGATACCTGTGGCTGTCTCCACTGCCTTTACATATCCTTCTTGTGCTTTAGTCTGACCACCAGGTCTCCACTCAGTCATGCTAGTCTCTTGCTTTATTTTCCCAATTTATTACGTCTTGAGATTGCTAGTGTTTGTGCTCCATGGAAAGCATCCTTAAGGTGTTTTCTCTGTTGTTCCTGAGGGCAGTTTCCCTATTAGTCCTGATTAGTCCTAGATTTTAACTTTTATACTTTTCAAATTCTGTATCACCTAGTGTGTAACTCTGAAGTCTCTTGTAGCTTGTTAGCTGCTCTCTTAGGCCAGGTAGACACAACAAAGCTTCTCTGAGCTTGCTATTCAAGGACACGCAGACTGTCCTAGGCCCAAACGTGTGAGCTAGGGCCTCTAGAGAGGGGAAGAAATTGAAGAAAGCTAAAGTTTTAATTGGTGAATTTATGCTGATATGCAAATGGACCAAACCTATAAAAGTGTGAAGAACTCATGACCTGTCGTCCATCTTAGGGTCCATTTTGGAAGTAGCCTCTGGCTCCCCAGGGTGTACCTTTGAAGGCCTTTCAAATAAATACCTACTTTTATTCCCTTACTCTTGTCTAGGCTCTGTTTCTAGGTACTCACTCAAGGCATCAGTTCTTTGGCACCCCAGAAGGGACAAGGAGGCTTCCGAAAATCCTCTGGGACTCAGAAGATCCAGCTCAGCTCCCCCACCCCTGCCGGCACCCGAGGGGGTAGTTGCTGCAGTCCAGGAGGCAGGGGAGCCCCAAGAGCCCAGAAACTCTCCAGACTCAGCAAAGAGGATGTGAGTAAAGCGGATAATGGGGGTATTTTTGTTGTTTGCACCTGTGTTGGGTGTTGAGAGATCTCTTGCAGTTTGTTTATAGACTTGGAAGAGTCCAGGGGGAATTCCAGTTGGAATTTCCCTCTTTGTTTGCTACTGACTAGCTTCTTGAAGAGCTGGAAATCCGTTTTCCTAGAATTCAGGGTCATGACTTTATTCTTCACATGGCCCATATCCTTCAGGACTGTGAACTCCACAAGTGCATGATCTCTGCAGACCAGTCAGTTTAAAATCCTTACAGAAAGCTCTTTTTTCAGAGTATTTCCACAAGAAAAAATGAAAAGGAACTATTTTAGCATGATTAATACATTCTTCTGTAAAAAGGACTTAGCTTTTAACTACTATAGTCCACTGTTTACACAATATAGGGGCTACTTTTATAGACCTGTGTTAGCTGAAAGAAATCTGCTGTGTAAAAGAGGAGACTAGAAATTTAAGTGGAACTTGGACACTTGTATATATTTTGTAGAGTTGCTAAATTTTGTCTCTGATCCTGCAAGATGAATATAGCAGAAATTGTGATCAGTCATCTTCACCACAGTGAATCCAACTTGATACTTCTGGCTTTGGCCAGTTTGGAATTTTTAAATCCAATATTATTTGCATGTTTTGAGAAAAATATGTTGCAAATCCGTACTTTTCTTCAGGTAGACAGTCTAGTGAGACTTGGGTAATGATCAAATACTTGCTTTCTTATTTATAAATGGATCGTCTACTTGACATGTAGATCACACCATGGCAAGCTGAAGTACTGAGGCGCTTTTGTACATTGTGCCTGTAACAAAAATAATCCGTCTACTTGGCTTTTTCATAATGGCTTATGTTGTAGTCTTCATAAATAATAGTAAATAAATATTGCATGGTCCTGAAGATGGAAATGCTTTCTGTAATGCTTTTTACTTGTTAGGCCTGTATATCCTTATGCATGCATGAAGCATATTAAGCAGCATGTAGATTTATATGTTTTCTGAGCAGAGAGAGTTTGTGCCAGAAGCTATCTACTGTAGCACATTTCTGTTCCATTACCATTGTAAAGGATAGCTACAGACATTTTAATAACTTATAACTCAAACTGTCTAGAAATAACAATGACACCATGCATGTTGTTCTGTGGCTTTTTCATTGCCTCATCAATTTTCTGTTCTTAGCATGTTTTTACAGGAGTTTTTCCTTTGATTTTTAAAATTAATTTAGCCTCTATTACCTTTTCCTGTTTTAACTCTTCAGTGTCTCACCCTCTATTTGACAATGTCAGCAGGCATTTTGCAAAGATTAGCCCAAGAGGAATCAGAAACTGATGCTAAGAATAG
The DNA here is from genome assembly GCA_013389985.1 of Dryoscopus gambensis. Classification (NCBI taxonomy): domain Eukaryota; kingdom Metazoa; phylum Chordata; class Aves; order Passeriformes; family Malaconotidae; genus Dryoscopus; species Dryoscopus gambensis. The sequence continues at coordinate 8,418 of WEIT01035867.1, read as the reverse complement.
TAAGATGAATCATATGCTTATATGGATGGAGGATCTGATAAAACTTCAGAAGAGCTTAAAAGATAAAGGAACTTGAAAAAGCTGTAAGTTAAGCCTTTTGCATTAAGGTGGATTATTTGTTCCTTATTTATCATTCTTCCAATGACCTGATATCCTTTTGCTTTCTACAGATGAAAGAATAACCTGCCAAGCAGCCAATGAGAGTACAAAGCTCATTGTCACCTTTTGCAAGCTGAGTAGCTTCTATATGTTCATGCATATTTTTTTACATTTTTCATCATAGCCAAAATGAATCATCATAAATGCATATTTCAATGGGAATATGGTTGCACTTGCTGTATGTTTATGTGACTATTGCAGCTTTAAGGAGTTATGTGAGAACTTACTTCATCATCGCACAATTTAAATATAAATCCAGCACTGTCATCTAGACTTACATTTGAGCCCTGCTTTTCCACAAGCTCACAAAGCAAGAATTGGTTTTGAAAGACATCAGAACATTTTCAAAGTCAGAAAACGTGATTGAGTTTGATGTGCTAAGACCCATCACATGGAATGCTTTCTATCTGAATGCCTTTGCTGTCACAGTTTTGTATGTGAAAATACAAAAAAACTTCCAAACCTATTCTGTGATAACTAAACTAATGAAGAGATAGGAATTTATTATGGAAATCAGTGATAATATTGGCAAAAATTATGCATTAATATGCAGTGAGACCAAATTAGTTTGATTTTTATTGAGCTAGTAATACATTTCAGCCATATTTATGACATATATATATAAAATTAAATAAATTTTCTGTATATTATAATTGCATTATTATTATTCATACAGACACACACATATATATATTACACACTTAGGCATGCGTAAGGATACAGAAAGTGCATCAAACTAGACTGAAAAAACTACTGGATTTTACTGTGGAATATTTGTGATTTAATATGACCTCAACATGGCTTCTAGTAAATGTGCTGCTTAACAAAATACAGGCATTATTTCCAGTCCCACTGAAGGATATCAAAGGATTATACCAAGCTTAGAATACAGAATCTTAAACATTTTGTACATGAAATACATGAAAATGAGTCTAATACAGTAGTTGTAGTCCCTCGATACCTTTGAGACATGTGGCACAAAGGGTTATAAAAGCATTTTCCTGTAAAAAATGCAAACTCCTCTAAACCAAATGAAGGGGAACAAACATTTCAAGAGCAGATACTTTGAGCATTAATGTCTCCAACAACACTGGAAACTGCTGTACATGACTGTAATGTTAGTTATCTCCCCCAGATTTGAATTTCTTCATGGAATTACTGATGATGTATACTTCACAAAGATTTAAAGGGAGTGTCTCCTTCTCATTGCTCTGTCATATAGTGAGTTTGTTGAGCATTTGAAAGAAAGAAACATGGCCTTGCAAAAGTAAAAGAAATGTCTATACTCTCACAACCCAAAGTGTATTCAATGCCCTCCCAGTAGGGTGTAATATTTCCTAGTGAAAAAAAGGCGACTTAAAGACTCTAAAACACAGAGATTTTAGGGGTACCACTAACCAAATTAAATTTATGATTGAGTGCATTAATTTTTCTTTTTTTCTTCTGTTTTTTTTCCTGCTTCTTTTACTTTCTTTATATTCCCTAGAATTTGCATGGGATATGTATAAGTTTCAGTTGCACTGTAGCTAACTGTTATAAACTAAAAGAAACACTGTTTTGCAAATGCAGAATGATTTTGCAGTCTTAGGCACGGTGGGATTCTTTCCAGTGCTCTTTTCCCTGTACTCCTTTTTCCTTTAAAGTGTATATTATTAGTTTACCTTAAAAACCTGTGCGATAATGTGCAGTCAGAGCAGAGAAATAAAAGGGAGAGGATGTTATCTGAAAATTGCCTTTATTTGTAACCATTAGAAGAATATATTTCCCATTTTAATTTGTATTTCCAGATGATATCCTTTGTCCTGTAAAAACTAGGAATGGAAAAAGCATGTTTAAGAGTCATTTACTCCATCTCTCTGCCATTGCAATTATTCCCTGTTGTAAAATTGGACTGGTTTAACTAATGCAAGTTGGCCAGAATAATGGAAATTTCATTACTTCTCATTGAGAGACAATTCCCAAAGTTTAGTAGTCCTCACTGCTGGAAAGCACTGTCTTGGTTCTGAATTTTCTTTTTCATCATTTTATCATATTTATTCCCTAATGTGTTTGCCAACTTGTAGAAGGTTGAACATCCTTCTTCCTTAAGTTCTTCAGTGGACATTTTCAGACTTATCTGATGACCTCCCATAAAAAATGCTTGTCTAAGTGACACACATTTGATTTTTTTAGTATTCCTCATTAGTGACTAATCACAATTTATTATTTCAATATCTTTCTTGGATGTAACAATATGTTTGAGAAATTGGTTACATTTCATGATGGCTCTAACTATAATAAGAAAAAATACTCTCTTCCTGCTATGTGGAAACAGATAAGGTGATCCAAACACGCAGTGATGAGTGCCCACACATGAATTGATATTCTTGCCTTTCCAGCAGCAAGAAAAAGTCCGTCATCCTTACTATTATGTAAGTCAATATCTAAAACTCTCTTGGCATTTGATGCTTCCTGGTATCTTCTGCTTATTTTTTCCTTGGATAGGTTGGAGGGAATATTAAAATCCTGTTTGTTCCAGTCTTCAAATTTCTGAACACATTTTATTTTCTGTTTCAAATCCTTTTTTCTCTTTATGCTGTTTCTCTGTCCTTATCACAATATTTCCCAGTTTATCTGACAGTTTCATTAATGTGTTTTCTATTCCCTCTTGCAGAATGTAAATGAGTATGTCAAAACTAAATTTAACATGAATACTGGAAATATATTCCATTTCAGCTTCTCATAACTGAGTGAATTACCATTTATCATTAGCCCCTGTCAAGAGATCTTCAAGTCACTCCTCACTTCAGTTCCTCAAGCTGATTTGGTTTAAGCTAATTCTGAAGTATGCCTGTAAAACAGATACAATTTCTGCTTGTATTGTGACACTGGTGATGGTGTGAGCAGACAAATAATTATTAATAAATGGAATGCATTTATGTATTCACTGTGCAAGTCACCTGCTGATACTGAGGATATCCCTGGTATGTCCCTCAGACCATAATGCTGTATGGTCTTTCATTGCAAGAATTTGTTATAGACTGTTGAAAGTATCTTGTGGCAAATTAAAGTTCACAAAGTAGATGTTCTGTGGGTCCTCTCAAACTAACTATTGCATAGTTATATGTAACATCAGAGAAAGTAACTCAGCATTTCAGGTATTGCTCCATACGCCTTTGGGTTAGCATGCAGTGACATATTTCAATGCCAATATTGTCATTGACTTTATGGAAATCATGCAATTACATGTGGAAATAAGCCATGCAAGGTAAGAAAGCAAAGGTGGTGCTCCAGGCAAGTGAAGTAAATAACACATTTTAAACTCATCTGTACATGTCATTTTCTTGTAAAAGGAATTATAGAGACAGTTCTCTAAATGTTTAAGTGAATGTGCTGATTCTGATATTTCATAATACTGATAGCTTAAAGATATTCATACCAATAACATCACTTTCATAGACAAACAAATTTAGCTAGATATTCTTCTGTATTCATGGCTTATGTAACTATAAAATCGATTGTAATGGATTTTTAAAATGAAATCAATGGCCCAAAGGCAATTATATCAAAGCAGGTAGTATAAAAGCCACATATTTCATATATGCAATCTGTTTCTAAACAGCTCCTGAGATGCACAATATTGTGTGCATTACTCAGTGCTCCTGAGCTGAATCATCAAGTAAAATGCAAGGGCTTTGAAGAGGTCTTTTTTGAAAACCAATATTCTTCCTGAGAAAAACAAATTTAGAGCTTAATTGAGAATGCATGCCTCCTCTTCTGCTTACTTAAAAGGTCTTCTGGCCTGAAATGATAAATGTTTCTGAGTCAGCACCTCTGAAAAAAGTTCGTATATGAGGACAAAAGAGTAGGCTGCTTTGCAAGAGAAGACAGCTCGCCAGCAAGGCAGGCAGAGGCAGTGTGCTTTTAGGACAGAGGAGCAATCCTGCCTTATTGAATAAGAATTGCAGAGCAAGTCCCATGACAGTCATCAGGATCATCCCCAGCCCACAGAGCTGTGCACGGCTTGCTCTCACTCAGCAATGGTCTCAGAAGGTCTCTGGTTCCACGCCTGCACCGCCTCAGAGCTGGCCTGTGGCAAAGACACAGGTCCCTGAGAGAAAGGGGAGTAAGAGAGGGTGTCAAACTCTGTTAGATTGCATTTTTTTCCCCTTTTTGTCTTTTTTTTTTTGACTTGTTTTGTTTGGGATTTTTTAAAGAAACTGCTGTGCCTTGTATATGCAGAAGCCTCTTCTAACAAAAAAAAAAAGTCCTGATATGTCAGCATCACAAAGATGAACTACTGATTGCAGAGCTCATCTTCTCCCTAACATATAATTTTAATGGAAAACAATCTTGCAACTGATGCTTGCATGACAGTTCAGAAGAATTAAGCCTTCTGTGTATTCACTGAGGAGGGACAACACTACAGAACTTGTTTAAACAAAAAACCAGCCCAAAAATTAATGCAATGTCTTTTGGGCTCAGAGCAATCCAGAGATGTGCTAGTACATTATAGAATTGTTCCACTGGGAGGGCAAATAGAAGTTTTTTGCTCATGTAGAAGTTGGGGAATTTTTTAACATCTTGCCAAAAACCTCCAACTAAAACAAGGTCTCTGAGTCACACATACTGAGTTTGATATCTTACTACCTATTCCAAAAGAGAGAGTAAGTCCCATTGCCAGTGATATCTCTCCATTCAGAAGCAAATACGTCCCAGTTTTGTTTTTTCTGTGTGACTAAAAAAGGAAAATCAATTATATGTTTATAAATAATATCTTGAAACCCACTTTTTTTCATTAATTGCCCTGTAAAATGTAGCTAACAAGAAGCAAGGAGCATCATGCTTGGAAGCAGTGGCAGAAATTATCATGGGAGGACAGGCCAGGAGCATAGATAATTTTCAGTCTTATAGATAATCTGTCACACAATACACATCACCCACCAACTTAGACATTAAAACTTTGAATATAGGATAAAGGTTTAAATTGCTAGAATTTTTAAGTATTGCTGTATTAAGACGATGATTTGGTATCAATAGTGTATATGAAAGCATGGAGCATCTCTTTTTTGAAGGACAAATCCATGCTCCCTGTTTCCAGTACCTCCCCAAGGTAATCAGACTGACGAACTTGTGAGAAAAATATAAAAGGTGTGAAAGAAAAAAGAGTACAGTGATCAAGTGCTGCACAGGTATCAGTTTACAGAAAAGTCTTCAAATTTCAGGGATATTTCTGAATTTACAGCTGGTCTCACTCATACAAAGAGGAATCCTGCTTGGAATGAGCAGCAGAAATGAGCAGCAGAAATGAGCATGAGATGACTGGCTGTAACTGAAGAGTTTTCGAAAGCCTTTTCTTATAATTCACGGCAACGTACTTCTGCACCAGTCTGAAAATACTGTGAAGGGCTTTTAAAATCAAAGCACATACTCAACTCTGTAGAAAGGAAAACTGAAAATTTCAGACAAGAGACACTTAACTGTCCTTTAAATTGTGTGAGCTTCTTTTCCAGTGTCTGGGAACATCATAACCAAATGGGAATAAAATTTGAAGTGCACTACTTAATCCTTGTTATATTCAGCTGTGGAAACACAGTATGTTTAATGAACCCAAGAAATCCTGTAATGGGTATATGCAAAGAAGTATTATTATAGTTTTATTTTTCTTCAGTATATGAGGAAGGGTGGAAAATGGGAAATATTAAAGTGTAGGTAGCTTTAAAATGCAAGTGTGGGTGGGACAGAGCAACAAAAAATCTTGCAGTAAAATGCTAAAGAGGAAAGAAATGCTGTGGACCAAGAGAGTAGAGATTAAGAAAACCAGAGCAGTCACAGGACTGCAGCTCCTCTCACATAAATTCTTGTCTCACTGCGTACTTAATGTTTTTGATTTGTTAAAGTTTTCAATGCACAATTTTATCAGAGAGAAAAACTTTCTTGACTGAATTTTATTCCATGCTGGATGTTCTAGGGTTGTAGAAGTGTGCATATGTTTGAAAGCTAATATGTTTTTTTTGTGTTGATCTATCAGCTTTGTGGGGTGGCATATTGTGCTGGTTTTATTTTTTTGTTTTTGTTCTCATCTATAAGGCAGAGATTTATTAAAAAATAGAAGAGATAACCCATTGCTATCCTTCTGTCTGAGTCTTTTTTGCTTACTGATATTCCATTGCTGAAATTGTATGTATATGTGTATCATCTCGAATGGGATCATAAGTTAAGTCAGAAAAGACCTCACCTATTATCTTCACAAGCAATTTTTTGTAATGCTGATTCAGGCTGGATCAAGAACATAGGGGTTGAAGGTCTTAGACTAAGTTTATTTTGTTCAACACTGACTCATATTACCTAAGTGATTAATTTATCACTAGGTCTCAATTTTTTTGACATTTTAGAATAACTTGATCACCTTTTTTTTTTTTTTGCTTACTGATGGGCAGAATTTTAGAGCCATATTTCTTCACTTCCGTTGCTTATTACAATACAGCTCCCAAAGTAACATTCTGAAGTTGAATGACTTTCCTGATTCTTGATTCATACAATGAGCTTGGAAGCCCTTTAAGGAGTATAATAAATTAATTCAATTGTGGTTGAACTGTTACATTCATTACAAACAGTAGAAGTCTTATTTCAACTCAAACAAGGTAGGTAAAGATTCACTCCTAATTACTGCAATCATTATTTTAATCTTTAATTGCATATTCGTTAATTAAGCATTTCAGTCATATATAATGATAGCTTAAAACATGGACCATTAACTACTGTAACAGTGCATTACGTTTTGCCTATTATGAAAATGATTCCAGAGGTCAGAAGTGGTCACCTATTTCAAAGTACATAGGAAATATGCTGTTCAACTATGCACAAAATTGGAACAGTTCTGAACTGTGTTTTCTAACAATTCACCCTAAGCTGTCCAGAGACACAGTAAACAAACGGAACTAATTTAGGATTTGCTAGTATGGTAGCCACTCATAAGACTGAGGTGACTTAAAATCAGTAACCATGTTTGATCTTCTTAAATGATAATAATGATGTCTTTTTGCACAGGTTGGCTGTCTCCTGCTTATCTCTGGCAACAAATTGGGTTTTTCTCTATTCATTAGTTGAAGATAAAGGTAAGATTAAGAGCTAGATGTCTCTTTATAGCTCTGTGCATGTAATTGTCCATCTGTTTGTTTAGTGAAAATAGTGGCCTCATTTGAAATTGGATTCTTAACAGCAAACAAAGAAGATATATCACGTATTTGCTTAATAAATTAAATCTTTCACTAGAATTATTCTTGCATCTAAATTTTTAATAGGCCTATTTAGTTTAATGACTTGAGATAATTTTTTAATATATATACTTGATCATTCTATAGTTCTTCTTCAAAACCTAAGAAGACATGAAGACACTGAGTTTAGACAAAATCTGCAGGCATTAATTGAGCTAATGGCCTGAATAGTTTTTGCATTAGAATCCTACAGATATCAACAAGATACTTATAATATGTTGCCCTACAGACAGGATTATGCCTTCAGGATTGAATCGAAAGATGATATTTTGGCTGAGTTCTTACTAATTGCAATAAAACTTGCAAGATTCTAGTGCTTGAAAAGAACAAAAAAGGCCTTGACTCTTTAGAAGGTCTAGAAAATAAAATAAAAATGTTTCAGTATTATTCTTACTTAGAGAAATCCCATTTGTGGTGTTGTCCAACTCCAAACAAACAGAAATTTGTATGAAAACGACTTTGCCATCTGACAGCAGTCAGCTTGAATGTGAATCTTCTTAGCCAAATCTTCTTAGGTCCCCAGTTCTTACCCTGCAGCTTCCATGGGCTTCAGGTTTCAGGAAACCTCTCTTAGGTCCGTCTCAGAAAAATGTCTCTCAGTTATCTCAGAGGTTTTACTCAAATCTGTAAGAACTTCACCAGCCTCATTTTTGCTGGTGGTTCCCTTCTTGCTAGAGCTCTCCAAACTTGGGTTGGAGGAGCTCAGCTCCATCAGCCTTGAAGAGGCATGCAAGGCTCCCCTCCTTCTGCAGGACTCCAGCTGACATGGAGCACCTCAGCCAGGACAAGACATCACAGAAACTTTCTTTTATCTTTCTCATTCAAATTCCTTTAGTGGACTAGAGCAGACAGCAAAAAATGAACCACAGGCTAAGCCCTCTGGGCTGGTTCTGTGAGCTGCTGAAGTTCATGACAGGGTTGTCAAAAACTGGGAGAGACTGTCCAGGGCAGACATTGAGGAACCAACCCTGGAGGTATTAAGAAGATGTGTAGATGTGGCACT
>WEIT01035851.1:0-10867 GCA_013389985.1 Dryoscopus gambensis | reverse complement strand
TCAATTATACTTCTATTACTGTAATTGTTATCCAAGAGGCAGAAAGCATGAGATACATTCTCCACTAAACCAAATACAAACTTTTTTTTTTTCCCAAAGGCAGAAATTTAGTCCTATCAAAAAACATTGTGTTTAGCTTTCCAAGCACAGGGATACTTCATACTCACCTTTGTGAAGTTAGATCTACCTAATGTAGGGTTTCCTAATTGCCTCCCTAAGCTCAAGAGGTAAATGAGGATATAACCTGAGACACACTGCCAACGCCACAGGGGCCAAGCAGTGCATCACAGTAAAACGTAGGCAGTGGTAGCTCTTCCTATACATTCACTCCTCCTAATTTAACCTCAGGTGTAGGGTATGTTGGCACCTTTCAAAAGTTCAAGTAACCAGGGCTTAACCTACATTTCTGCACATGCTTTGTTAATATGCACTGAAATACAAAGATGCCATCCCCCATGTAAAAGAAATAATCATCTGATTCATCCAGTGAAACAGTTCCCTATTTAGTATCTTCATCAAAGCAAATTCCCATGGAAGTTAAGTGAAATTCTGCCAGATGAAGGACTTATTAAAAAACTTATGTCTCCAACTCTTCATAACTTGTGATTTACGCACTGTTTTTACAAAACTATGCACTTTGTGTATTCTTTGATTCAATACTGCATGCAATCTTATTCCAGTCATTTTAAGAACAGATATGTGCAACATTTTTGCAAAAAATCCTGACTGTCTGCCAAGAATTTGAAGAGGAAGGCATTCATTTTCTGAACTGCTTGACAGCAACTCAATTTTTTAAAGTATCCCTGAAAGGCCATGTGCACTCTTGTTTAGAGACTGGGAAGGGGTGAAATAGGGCTAAAAGGCAAAAGGTTGACTTTCATCAGACTGTGGTCTTAACGAAAAAATGTCCAGAGGTCTCAGGGTGACTCAGGACAAGTCTGAGAATTGTCTTCTTGCACATTAGACACGTGCTGTTTCAAATAAATCTTTGGGCTTCACAGAAGGGTTCAGCTCAGAAGAAATAAATTTAATCTACAAAGAAATTTTTCCAGTTACTTGACAGCAGTTTTTAACTATTTCTCAGTTTCCATCAGCCCACATATATAGTCATCAAAAGTCACTTGTCATACAAATTCATTTCTGTACAGGTTGCAGTGGTTGACAGGGACCTCACTATCCAGGGGTTGCCTGGAAATCCTAAGAGTTGCTGGGAAGCAGAGTATCTCACTGTTTTTCATCACTTTAGAAGAATTTTTCTTACTAAGAACACATTTCTGTATCTTCTTACTTTTAAGTATTTCCTTCATTCCTCTCAAGGATCTAGTCCTGTGTGTAGTTTTGGCTACTGCTGGAGAAAGGTTGCTAGAGTTCATCATGAGTGTGATTAGTCTTGCAGTTCCTATGATCTTACTAAAGAGATAAGGACATGTTTGAATATCTGAGTTCATCTCGTATCAGTCTGTGCCAGTTTGAGCTGAAGGTGGATACTACAAGAGCACTACTCTCCATAGGAGGCCATCAAAGAGATTTCAGACTGTGACATGCAGCTTCCCTTTTCTGTTGGTCTGCTGGGTTGGGGGTATTTTTGTTTGGGGATTTTCTGGTTGGTTGGTTGGTTGGTTGATATGGTGGTTGGGGTTTTTTGGGGTGGTTGGTTCAGGGTTTTTTTAAGTTAAAGTTTAGGAAAGTTAGCATTCATAGGATCTGATTTTTACAAAGTGGAGAAAAATCCCAAAATGTATTAGGACCTCATGTTCCTCTTTTGAATAACTAAAAATGCTGGGAAAAAAATTCTCTTTTCAATATCTTGCAAGGTACTGTCTGTATATATAAAAAAATTATATAATACATGCAAGCATATATTTCCTTTGATTCCTTTTAGACCTAAAAAGGGAACATCTTACATAACATATATATCTGCAGAAGTAGATTATCCTCTCTTTTTTTTCATAGGCTGGAGGATAGCTCCCTTTTCATCATAATTAACTACTGAAAAGTGGAACACTAGATGATTAAAAGCATTTCTTGCTTTTTTTAAAAATGAAATTATTTCTCCCTAGAGCCTAAACAGAATATGATCTGCATATACATATTTTTCTACAGATTGTGTTTAGCTACAGATGTATAGATTCCATATAAATGATTTAGCCAGGGATACCAATCAGATCAGTGGCACCCGGTAAAGGACAACCTCAGAATTAAATGTGTGTCAAACCTCAATCTACTTACTATTTTTCTAAATTACATTAGTGAAGGATGTCCTGCTATTCCATAGTTTGGAATATTTTGAAATTTAAATCTCCTCACTACCTCCTCTGGATTAATAAAAGTTGATGACAATCTAGACAAGGTACTTTCTTGACAAAAATCAAGTGTGTGCTGCAATAGCTTGTCTTCCTTTTTAAAATAGGACAAAAACAGTTGATGGAAACTATATAAACTATTCTTCAAAATAAGCCATTCTTGTAAGGATTCGTAGACAGGCAATGATGCTGATCTTTAGTCTTATTTTGATAAAGGAAATCTCCTACCTCAAATAAATTACATAACTTAGCAGGGTTTTATTATTTTCTGCTGCATTATTAAAGGTTTGTTCTGAGTAGAAGACTCAGTCACTTAGATTTTTTTGTTAGATATGTATCAAAAAGAGAATGATAGATTGTATCCAGAGCAGTTGGCTGTACAAGAATAAGCATTTTTGTGCCATGCTTTAATGTTTTTACCGTTCCATGTGCAAATTATTTCTGATGTAAGTGGGTCTTTTTGTTCATCAATTTATTGAAGGAAAATTGATTACTATTTGGAAGAACTGGGAAAGTAAATATTTTGAATTAATTCCCAAGGAGAGTAATTTTAAAACAAACATAAATTTCATATTTTGTTTAACTTCAAGCACAGATAAATATTATTTTACCAAAAGGTAGCACATGCAACAAAAAACATACTATTAATATTTACTGTTTTCAAAAGCTAAAATAAACTCCATCAATGAACAAAATGTTAACAACTATTGAGGAAAAAATTTGATAGCATTTTGTTTCTTTCAAAATAACATTAAATTACAACTCCCCAAAAATTTTAAAGAAAAATACCCTACATAATATCTCTCTAGACTGTTATAATAAGATTTTTTTCACCAATAACATGAAAAGGTATCATCCAGTTCAAATACACAAGATTATTATGAGTTAATGAATTGGAAGAGACAGTGACATGAAATATAAGACAGTCAGTAGGATTTGAACTTACATCTGGCTTTTTTAGAAAGACTGTTCTCCCACCTTTCTCCATCTGCAAAGAAGGGATAGTGATACTGATCATCATTTTAAAGTGCCTTTCAATTTACAGATCAAATGCACTGTACTAAGTTTTAGGATATCCCTTTTGGGTTAAATACCAGTGACAGTGGAAACATGGGACCCCAGTGTTAATTTGTGGAATTATTCATAGAATAAGCATAAGACCCATTAGAATCTGACTCACTGTAACACTAAGCAATAAATTGCATAAACATACTGCTTTCCTGTGCTTGGTGTAAATGTTATTTCAGAGGAAATATATGAAATTCTCTTTAAAGATTTGAAAGAAGAAGCCATTGAAATTCTTCTCAAGACACTAATGAGAGTTTTATCCAGTCTTATCTGTTACATCTTCATGAGAATATTTAAATAAAATGGCTGAACTAGAATAACAAATGTATCTGAATACATTGACATTTCATAAATGAGACCTATGTGAAAATCAGGACAGTGGTCGGAGAACTGAGATGACATTAGAAATTATCTATTCTAATTGTCTTTTTTCTATAAATAAAGAGACAGAAGACATGCTTAAAAACTATACCTAATTAACACAAGTCAAATATCAACTCTTTTAAAGCTTGCTGACATTAAACAAAAATTATGTTTGCTCTTCTTCTGCAGCAAATGAAAAATAAAATCATTTGCTGTGATCCAGTAAGGGACGTGAAGCTTAGGAAACACCTAACAGATCTGTAGGAGATCTTTGAACAAGCAATTGCAAAAAATGCACTAAACTCCTGGTAGTTCTGGAAAACAAACACATATTTAAAGTAGCAGATGACTAACCAGTCACACTTCTCTTGGAAAATCAGTCCAATGGCTTTCCAGATCACAGGCAGTAAACTAGAAAACAGAAGGATGATACTGAGCAAACCCTGGGAGCTTAATTAAAGTAAGTCATGAAGAATGGGGAAAAGCTGCTCTTTTCACAAAAAAAATTGTGCCAGGTTTTGAGAGTGGATGATTTGAAAGTCTGAGATGCTGATACCATGATTACAAACAGCTAATCAGTTACTGCCATCTACAGAACTGATCTCACAGCTCCACACTGGTGAGGAATTTTTGTGTATTTAGTGTCACAGGAGTAGTCTGCAGGTCAGATCTTCTTCTGTCTAGCACTACTTCTGTCTAATACCAAAGGAAGCTTACCACTGACTTTAACAAATGCAGAAACATTGCGACAAATTTATGACCCACTAGTTTGGCCCTGCACCAGAGAGTTAACCTGCCATATTATTAGTATTTCTGTGCCAAAGACCATTGAAGAAAGCTAAAAAGTACTTTTCATATTTATATAAATATATCTATTTTAATTTGATAAAGGACTAGCTGAAGTTGGAAGACCTTTTTTCTTTCTTCCACACAGTTTTTCTTCTTTTTCAAATACTCTACAAATCATGTTTGCAAACAACATGTTCTAAAAATATCCACACATGCACAGTGAAATTTGCTTGAATTTTTCGGAGAGCCTGAAACAACAGCTTTGCTGATAAGGTGTTTGTGTCAGTAATAGTGACGATAACATCAATATCATTATTACAGCTCACTACAGCACACAAGAATGCATTAAGAAGATCTAAATTTACATTTTTAGTGTTTTAAGCAAAATTCTTTGGAGACAGAAAAATAAGAATATCTTTCCGACAGATGGTATAGAAATAAAATTGGATAATAAGACTGAAGGATCAAAGACAGAGACAGCATAATCATTTTCATTTTCTGAAAGAGGTATATTCCAATTTTTGTTAAAGTGATTCCAAAAAATATTAAATGCCTGCAACATATTTCCCCAGATGCCTGTAGTATATTGAAATACATGGCACAGAACTATAACAATATTTGGAGAGGATCTGCTGGGCTACAGCTATACCTCACAATGGACTTATCAGAAATGGATGTGCAGAATTTCTTTTCTGTTAGCTATGATCTCTGACTACAGTAGGTTGGGAAATACACCATAAAAAAAGTAGACATTGTTTAGGACACTGGACCTGATGTTGTTGAAAAGTACTTTGTGTATTTAAGTTGCAGAGCAAAGCACTCTTGTATTTCTGCCTCTAGCCAAGAAAATGCACTTCGGACCGGCAGAGGGGCAGAAGCAATTGGCAGTTCTTTCAGGGGCTACTGGACTACACAGAGGCACCTGACAGCACAGGTCAGCATTCCACTGAACTCAGCCGTGGAAGAGGCAGGGGGATGGAGGGCTTCATTTCCCTTAATGTCCAGTCGTGACTGCTTTTCACAGAATACCTCGTGTTGGAAGTGACCTTAAAGATCACCTTTTTCCTATCCCCTGCCCAAGACAAGGACACTTTCCACTTGACTAGGCTGCTCAGAGCCCCAGCCAGCCTGGCCTTGAACACTTCCATGGATAGCCACTTCCGGGGACCTTTGCATAACCAAACCCAACAGCAATATAATTTCTTCCCAAGACTGGGTGATATTTGCACACGAAAGAAAAATAGCATGAAAGATGTGTACCAGCACCACCTAGTGATGTCTGCCAAATCACTGGTTCCTTGATATTCAGAACTCAGATGAAAGCTCCCCAGCTGTATGCACACCTGTACCAGCATGCCCATGAACACCATCAATGGTCTTTGAAATGTCTTTGGATTTTGTGTCTTAATCTAAATTTTATACACTACAGGCTTGCATGCTATCAATTGAGATCTTTCATCAGAATACAGGAAAAAAATATCTGAACTTACCAAAAGATATGTGATTGATGAGCACAACTTGAAGTGGTGTAGCATTGTACTATCTCAACAGTTTAAAGGTGTTGGCTGTGAACCTCAGAGGATTTTGCCTAGAAGCCAGTTGTTGAAACATTTATTCACAAGTAATTAATTAGTAAAAGCCTGATGACATTGAAAGATGTCTCAAGTTTATGAAGACCTTGAACATTCACGTTTACCAACAATAAACTTTTGGACTTTGATTCACCTGAGTTTTTTGTTATGAGAGCAGGTTTTTTTATTATCTGGAGCATTCTTAATTTATTTTTATCCAACAGTGATATTATATGAAAAGAATACAGGGCACGTTAAAAAAATATAAAATATTTTAAAAGCATTTTCTTGTAAAAAACAAAGGCACTGTATTCCACATTTCAGAAGGTCCAACAAACATGATGCCAACAGAAGAAGTAACCTGTGTAGGTCAGAGCTGATACAGCAAAGCAAACATTGCAAGCAGATTTCTTCTGAGTACTTAGTGTAATATATTCATGATTCCCTCAGCTGGCCCGAGGAATGATGAAGAGCAAGGTTGTATCCCACTGTTCACCCCACCCAGGTTTGTTCTGCTGTGGAACAGAGTTTCTCTTCTTTCAAAGAACTGAACAGGAAAGGGAGGCAAACAGCGGAGTTACCCTAACTTTTTCTCACCTGTGTAGTGAGGACTATTATTATTACTATTGTCATCATCATTGTTGTTGCTATTCAGATGGCAAGAAATGAATTTCGCTTTTGTACCTCTGTTAATGTGGCATTTCTCCCCAGATACCTGCAAAACTTGGGAGGCAAACTATCACTACATGACTAATTATTTGCTGTGCATCTAGCCACTTTTGAAGGCATGAGAGCGGGATAGGTGGACAAGGCCAGGCTGGATGAGGCTCTGGCCAGCCTGGTCTAGTGGAAGGTGTCTCTGCGCATGACATGAAGGGATGGGAGCTAGAAGGTCTTTAAGGTCCCTTTCCAACCCAAACCGGGCTAGGATTGTATGTCTGCACCAGGGAGAAGAGATTCAGCAAAATATGGCACTAGATACCTACATACAGTCTTTTTCAACAACAAAGAGGACAGCCTTTGGGATGTTTAACTTTTTTACCCATTTTTTCTTTAAAAGTAACTTGAAACCAGATGGTATCATAAAGATAAAAGAAGCTCCATTAAGAACCAGCAGAGATGCTATTAGTATGCTAATGGCCAGATGTTTTCTTAAAGAAGAGATAAAAGATATAAAAGGTGTCAGGAGAATAAATAGATTCTTTATTTTTTAATGTAGAATCCAACATAGAAATGACCAATAGGATAAAGCAATTCAGCAAAGGAAGAAGTTTAAAAAGTCATTTAGAAGTCTTGGCAACATTGACTGGGGAATTTAAAAAGGTTCCTGTTAAAAGTTTCTTTAATAGTCTTATATAAACTGGTGTCCCTGAGTGAAGAAGAGATGTTAGCTAGATAATGACTTTTCACAATATAGCTATGATCAAAAATTGCACCCAATAAAACCTTTTCAAGAAAGATAAAATGCCACAATATTTCACATATGTTCAGTCAGTAGAAAACAAATCTGGTCACAAATATCTTAAACAAGCTACTTAATTTATGAATAATGTTACAAATTGGCCTTTTTAAAAAGAAGTTCTTTAAGACACATATGCATTTATTTTAGTTTAGGTATGTCAGAAAGCCCCAATTATGTCCATATATCAAGTCCTGAAATACTGTCTGATCTTTTTCTTTGTTCTTTTTAAATTATTTTTATTCAGGCTTGAACTTGAGAAAAGTCTTATTACTGCAAAGAAAGAGTCTCCTATCTATGAGGTGGTAACCGTATAAAGATGAAAATACTCAGAGGATGTATAGGTTAAAGCCCATAGCATTATTACATTGCATGAAAAACAAAAGTGTGGGGTTTTTTTCTTCTTTAGTAAGCAAGAAAGTCCTTGTAACCAAGTGTTTTTTGCCATGTAGCTGCCTGGCTTTGATTCTTTGATATAGAGGGAGAGAAGTCCATGTGTTTTATGCTGTCCAGGTTGAAACTTCAAAACTGAAATATTTGATGTGCTTTGGAGAGCTTTAAGGAGGGTTGCCTTAAGACAGTCAAGGGAAACAACATTGGTTGACTACTTAGTCAAACTGCGCAGCCATCCTTACTCTGCTTCTGGCCTGTAAGAATGCTTCAGTAAGCATCTACGGTTCAAGTTAGCTGTCTGGAAGCTAAAGATAATGATACCAATTTCTTCTAGAAGTAATCTGAGATTCACATGCGGAAAGCCCTGTATGAAAAGTGTTCTTACTAGATATATGCAATTGCTCAAATTAAGCTTGTCAATTGGATGTGAACACATCGATTTTTCAGTTCAGCAAATAAATGGCTCTAATGCGAGCGTACTTCTGGTGTGGCATTAACAGTAGAAAAAAAATTAAAGAAAAGGATCTGAGCCCCACTAATTGCGGAGCTTAATGACCTAGTGTATTTTAGATGAGATTATGTTTGTGGGCCTCAGAGGACAAGAAAGGACATAGTCATATGGTGTGGGAAGAGAAAGAGGTTTAGCTGTGGTTTATATGATTTGTAGTGTGCAGTTTCTCTTCGAAGAAGAAGAGGAAATACAGAATTTTCCACTCAAATTTTCAGGTGAGTTGCACATTTCTGAAGCCTGGAAATTAATCTTACCTCTTCGTAAGAGGTCAGGTAACCGAAGTTTCTTAGAAATGCAAACAGCTAGAAGAACAGAAATTGAAACTTGTTAACAGGATGGAAGACATACAGTTTAGAAAGAGCCATGTGGTGAAAGTTGAGGTCATATGATAAATTTATAATTGTGGGTCTATTAGTAAAATGTCAATCTGATATTAGTTTCTGCATCCCAGTTAAAGACTCCAAATTAACCAGATGAAGTGCATCTAAGAGTGCTGAGGGAGCTGACCAATATCACCTCAAAAAGGACAAAAAGGAGGATCTTGGAAACTCTAAGTCTCACTTTAGTCTCTGGGGAGGTTGTGAAGCAAAACCTCCTGAAACCTGCATCCAGGCCTTTGAAGAACAGTAAAATGACTGCAGTCACCATGGACTGACCAAAGGCAAGTTGTGCCTTCTACAGTGAGACCACTGGTTTTGCAGATGATGTGAGACCAGTGGACATAATGTCCCTTGATTGTAACAAGGTTTTCATCAGATATTCCCTACTATTTTTTCATTCAGAAGTCTAAATCTAGTCAATATACTAAATGTGTGCAATGCAAAATGTGTAGCCAAATGACTGGACTGGCAGGTTCCGTGAAATCCCACTGGTAGCCAGTTATGAATGACATTTCCCTGGGATCAGTACTGCTTTGATGTATTTTCCTGTAAGTAATGATTTGGAGTTTGACATGAGTGTGCCAAAACAAGATTCAGATCAAGGAGGAATGAACAACTTGCTGGGCAGAGAGAGCAAGGCTGTTTCTTAAAGGGATCTTAACATGCTGGAGAAATAGACTTCCACTAAGCTCACTAATTTTAGCCAAATATAAACTATGATGGAGAATAAGCCCATGTAAAACAAAGTCTGAGGGCTGGCTGACGGAAAGCAGCTTTGCAGAACATGAGATGGAGGTCCTCATGCTGAACAAGTTGAACACAAGCTGGCAGTGTGCCTCTGCAGCAGTGAGGGCTTACCCACGTACTGCTTTAATATCATAGCTAGTATATTGAGGGAAATATTTATTTCAATCTTAAATAATTTCCAATCTTTGGAAATTTCCAATCTTTGGCACTTGCGCAAACACATGGGAAGTGTTATGTCTGAATTTGGACTCAGCAATGTGAGAAAGTCACTACCATGCTGGAGGGAATCCAGAGAAGCATCAACAAAGATGGCTGGGGACAAGAGCACATGATGTGTGAGGGAAGACTAGGGGAATTAGATTCATTAGGACCAGAAAGGAGAAGGCTGAAGGGGATTTTTAGCCTGGGAATTCCTCTTCAGTTGTGTGCGGTGTTTAGCTTCTGTGTTTTATTTATGCAGCCATCCAGAGCCACCTGGACACAATCCTGTGCAATGTGTTCCAGGAAAATCCTGCTGGATCAGGGAGGTTCAGCCAGATGACCCTACTGCGGTCCTTTCCAACCTTAACCATTCTGTGATTCTATGATTTGTAGATAGGCCCAGACATATTCTTGGGTTTTTCTTTGAACTGAACTCAAGCTCCAAACATTTTGCTCTCTGCCACCAGCAGCATAATGCTGTTCACTAAGAGTTTCCTTAGATCCCCTCTGAATAGACTCTTAACTCATCTGATTCTTTAACACTTACAAGTGTTTAACTTCAACCTTCATTTTATTTTCCAGTTGCAGCCGCATAAAGTCTGTCACTTGCACCATGTTCTTGATTTTCCTTTGTTTGCCTGTGGGCATCATGATCCACTTAGTACATAATTTTTCAAAAAATGTGTTTTTCTTTTCTCTTCTGCTGCCCTGGAAATCTCCAGACACTAGAATTAGAAGAAAAACTCTGATTTCATCATTATGGGAATNCTCTGATTTCATCATTATGGGAATTATGAGTATGCAAGCATTTAGTGGAAGTTCGGATGTTTGATTTTTTCTTAAATTTTAACTGAAAGAAGATTAGAACAGAAAAGTTTCTCCAAAACAAACATAAAAACAAACCACTGGGAATTGGAGCTGCAATTATACAGCTAAATTTGCCATATTTTCCTGTTCCTGGGAGTCTTAAGTCTGCAAGCCTAAAATGAAAATACTTCTTAAATCATGCTGCAAGGTTCAGTGTTGCAGAGGTCTAGTGGAAGTCTGTCGTAATTTCTGAACCCCAAGGAGATTAAGAGCTG
>WEIT01035849.1:242-11330 GCA_013389985.1 Dryoscopus gambensis | reverse complement strand
GCGAAGCATGTGAGCAAAGAACAGAATNCCAGAAATCATACATATTCCATAAGGGATATGCATAAACATAAGGGCATACATAAAACTGGGTGGGGAAATCTTGAACCTATGCCAGAAAAATATGCAAAATGCAGTTCCCGGGGAAACACAGGAACTCGCCGTGACCACAAAGTTAGACCCCAGTGCCCCGGGTGCTTGTCCACCAGGAATTCTTTGATGTGGATGCTGCAGTTGCTGCCAGGTGCACTGCAACATTGGCCTGTATCAAAAACAGTGTGGCCAGCAGGAGCAGGGAGGTCATTCTTCCCTTGTACTCAGCACTGGTGAGGCCGCACCTTGAGTGCTGTGTCCAGTTCTGGGCCCCTCAGTTTAGGAAGGACGTTGAGATGCTTGAATGCATCCAAAGGAGGGCAACAAGGCTGGTGAGGGGCTTGGAACACAAACCCTGTGAGGAACGGCTGAGGGAGCTGGGGTTGTTTAGCCTGGAGAAAAGGAGACTTAGAGGTGACCTTATCACGCTCTACAACTTCCTGAAAGGTGGCTGCAGTCAGGTGGGGGTTGGTCTCTTTCACCAGGCAGCAACTGACAGAATGAGAGGACACAGTCTCAAGGTGCGCTAAGGGAAATTTAGGTTAGATATTAGGAAAAAAGTTATTTACTGAGTGATAAAGTTCTGGAATTGTCTGCCTGGGGAGGTGGTGGAGTCACCATTCCTGGATGGGTTTAAAAAAAGATTGGATGTTGCACTCAGTGCCATGGTTTAGTTGAGGTGATGTTAAGGCATGGGTTGGACTTGGTGATCTTGAAAGTCTTTTCCAACCTGGTGATTCTGTGTGATCTCAGGGTACAGCCTCAGCCTTGCCGACACTGCACAAACACCCATGAGGAACCAGCTCTCCTGAAGGGATGCTGAGGCTGAGGCCGGCATCTGAATATGCACCTTTCACTTTTGAGCACCTAAAGAGTTTCTGATACATTATGTGCTTGTAGTCCCAAAACACTAAATACGTTTTAAAATTTCATAGAAAAAGGCAGAGATGCTTCACTGCAGTGCAAAAAACAGAGCTGAAAGTCGGCTACAGCTTCACACCACTGCCACTCATGGAGCTGTTAGGAACTAAATTTTACAGAAACCACTCTAAACCTCCCTAGTACAGATGAGTAAAATAATACTCCCTTCAGAATAGCTGCTTGCATATTTCAGCAATACCAAGAAAAACAAGTTCTTTCCTGTCATTTCTTAAAACTTGTAGTGAACCCAGGCAGAAATTCACATTAAACAGCAGGAGTATGTTTACCAGTACACTGTCATTGTTGCTTGGACAATATATGTAAAAAATATTTCCCAAGAATTTACAAGCTTTATGTCAACCTGCTGCCTATTTTTCTTCGAAAATAGGATGGAAACCTCTACTCTATTATTACAACTTCTCCTTCATAGCTGCAGGTATAATTATTGGACCAAACTCACATTTTCACAGCCACTCTGTAAATGCACATCTTCTTGTCATTGTGAACACATATGACATGTATCAAGTTGTATTTATATTTTTCTTCCTGAAATTTAACATACCTACAAAAAGCACCCTACAGCAAGGACATGAGGAACTTGTGAAAGTAAAGGAATCAGACCAATCCTGGCTGTTTAGAGACCCGTGAACCATGCTGGTACCTGAAGAAAATCCAGTAAGGGAAGGAATAATGTGATCTTCTGCACATAATGTGATGTACTCCTATTCTCAAGAGAGAGAACATTCACCCCATCTCTTAATTGGGAATCTCCAACACATAATCCAGGTTTCTTTAGGTCTGTGATTGCCTCAATACTTTTATCAACCCTAAAGCCCTTAGAATCAGTATGTACTTAATTAAGCTAATCTTTGACTGGGGGTACTATGTACTTTTTTGATACAGCCACAAAGGTGCACACAGCCAATCTCGTTTAGGTGCTCAATCCATCCCTTCATCCCTTTCACATTATTCTGCTTACAATATATAACTTTGGAAAGAAATTAGAAACTGTACCATGCTTAGACATTTTTAGATGCAAAAATAGCAATATTATGTCTAATAACAGGAACATTATGTGATCACTAGGTGTAACCAAAGAATCTCACAATTAAGAAAATGTCATATCGATCATAAGGCTTTCTCTTACCATTTTGCACTGGCAAGTGAATCTAACAATTCAGTGTTAAAATAAAAAGAAAAAAAAGAGGAAAATAGATACTCATTAAATAGCTGAAAGTGTAAAAGTCAAAACAGATTTGTCACTTCTAACATTTGCATGGGTATGTTCCCATATAAACACCAACTCTGCTACTAAGTTTATTATCCATAAAAATCAGTTTCTTGGCTTGTGAAGGTAAAAGCTAAAGTGTTCCTGGACCTATTTAACCTGCATATTTTTCAGATGCTCAAGTTTGTTTGTTTGCTTCCTCAGGCGGTGCTGCATTCACCTTCAGTAACTTCGGTACTCAGATGGGAAAACCTGACACAGACTACAACAATAAATGTTGAAGAGTGATGATATGTATCTATTGGGTTGCTTGGAATCGTTCTGGGCAGATAATGCCGTCGCTGTAGGATAGCTCTGGCTGTACTGATGTACAGGGCACAGGAACAGCTGCAGCAGATGAGCCACAGTGTCACCCAGGCTGGGGACCTGTCTCTGGCAGCAGCAGCAGTGAGTAACTAGGAAAAGTCTGCTACACACAAGAGAGCCCAGAGAGGACGCAGCCCCTCAGCTTGCAGCAGTGTTTAAAGGACAATATTGTGCATGCTATTTTTAGCAATTGCTGTAACCTGAGAGTGGTTTTGACCTCCACAGATCCCAGGGAAGAGTTACATGGCATAATTTCATCTGGCCACTAAAAAAAGTGTTTTCTTTAGTTGTCTCAACAGACATTATAGTTCTTCTTTGAAAAAGAGCAAATTAACCCTCTGTTCATTAACCCTTTTCCTGCCTATCATATTCCCTTTGCAGTTGCCTTTTCCCAAGCCCTTCTTCTAGAACTCCCCCGATTCAGATATTGACAGGGCCTGGTTTTGGTTTTCTCAACAAATATCATTTCTTTTACACATGCAGACATTAAATTCTATGTCATTTCACTGATCAGTAGAGTATACAGGCACTTCATTGCATGCTATTATCTTTCTGTTACTCTCTGAATCATCATCACATTTGATGTATCTTGAGGCTGTGATGACAGTTTTTTATTAACAGCAAACTTCATCATCTCACTGTTCATCACCTCTATGGAAAACAGGGAAATATGTGGAGAGAATACTCCTTCCATTTACAAGACTGGCTGTTTGATTTCAAGCCAATCTCCTAATATAACTACTCTCCCACACTGAAATTTTTGGCAGTAGAACCAGCATAGAAATCAAATGTGAAGATCTGTCACCATTAAGTTTCTTGTAGCTATTCACTAGACAGCTAGGAGGCTTTTTGTTTCTTCAAGGAAGATCTCCAGAAAGTAACGGTCCTTTGGTTAATTTCTTGTAAGTGTAGAGACCTTTTATTTCCAGCCTTATTGAGTGGGAACAGAAGATGCTCATCAGTAGCTAGAACATTTGATCACCATTGTGTTACCTAAAGTCAACTGTCAAGTCTGAGACAGTCATTTAGATGACCGCTATCATCAGGAGGAGAATGATTTCTTCAGAAGACAATTCATTTTACCCCTAAATAGACATCATGAATAATCCCATGGACTGACAGTCCTTATCCACCTTCACTGAAATAAAGGGATCCAGATAATTTCAGTTAGAAGACTAAACTGTACACAGGTAGTGCAATTATTCTCACCATATATGCTTGCAGTAGAAGAAATGTCACTGGAGATAGATATAACAGCATCGCCTTAAAGCATAATTTGGAGTAAAAGGAAATTGTGTTAGGAGCAGCAGCTCTAATATGGGTGAGTGCTGCTCTGTGACTTCACACATCTTCCTCCAGTGCCCTCATAACTGTCCTCCCCCATCACTCTCTCTGTCTCATTTTCCCTGACTGACTGAAATGCAGCCCACACCACATCCCATACCACAATCCACACATATCAACCGGCAGGTCAGTATGAGCTTGTTGTCAGGTGACTGGCACAGTGGACAGAAAGCACTGTTCTTGATCCTAAACTGATGTCTTTCCTTGTTGGAACTTTTTCCTTTTCCTCTACACCACTGCATAGTTTTATATGTATATAAAAATAGTAGGAACCCCTTGTTCCCATTTAGATGCAACTGAAGTTATCTAATGGATTTCAGAGTTACAGACACAGTTGCATAAGCCTTATTTCACTGGGAAGTCAAGCAAAAAAAAAGTATGTCTCAAGTGTAATAAACAATAAATTTCAAACATTATCTGTCATGCATTCTTCTTCCATCCTTTTCTTATAGTGCCCTCTTTTCAGAAAGGCAAGAGGGGTGATTGGCTAACAAGCCCATAGAGAGTCTATGAAATACATCTCTAAAGTGAGAAATAGGGTCAAGTTTGATCTTGAGTTTTTCTGATAGAGACTGAATTATTAAAAGGCTATTGTCTGCTTTAGAGTGACATTCTGTCTGAACATATTGTACTTTGCACAGTTCATAAAGAAAATCAAATGTAATATAACTTAAATAAAAATAGCCCCATCTTTGAAGCTGCTAACCCTGTTCATTTGATAATATTTTATCCATGCTCCATTTTACTGCTTTCACTATGTAATTAGTCAGTCAGTTCCCCAGGCTGTGTTTGTGGGCATTTCATGCTGCAGCAGGGAAGAGAAAAGATTGAATATATATTAAAAAAAAAAAAAAAAACAATGACAGATGCAGTTGCAGTTAATGAAAATTGCATTTTATAAAATCAATTAGTTTTCAAAATAGAAGAGGTCTTAAAGCGGTTTCATCTTCTTCCAAGTTTTTAAAAGCTCTTCAAAACACAATTAGCCAGCATTATTCTCATAACTGCAAACTATAATATCTTAATAAACCCTTCTAATTCATACAGGTGTAATGAAATCACATGTGTTACCTGGAAGATAAGTTGATTTCTCTCTCTTGGGAAATTTTTTATATACAAGGAGTTTTTTGTTTGTTTTCTTAGAGCATCTGACATAATATTTTCACATACATTTAAATAGATTTCTCTGACAGAGAAGTGAGCAGGAGGAAAATATTAATCTGTAGAATTTTCCTCCCATGGTGCAGTAGATGGTTTTTGTCCCTTTTAAAATATTTTAGCATATACTTTATTTTTCTGCACTCCGTGGAAAGAGACAGCCACGCCGCAGCAGTTTTGGGAGGACTGTGTGCCCGTGGGAGGGACTCACGCTGCAGCAGGTGTGGTTTGGCTGCTGCTCGTGAGAGTGGACCCACGCCACGAAGTTCACGGAGAACTGTCTCCCATGGGAGGGACCCCACGGCCTCACAGGGAAGGACTCTTCTCCTGGAGCAGCAGAAGAAAATCCTGGTGATGGACTGACCAAAACCCCCTGCCCTGCCTCCCTGTGCTGTCAGTGGGAGGGAGGGAGGGCCTGGAGGGGGGAAGGTGTTTTAAGGGCTTATTTTACTTCTCATTACCCTCCTCTGATCTGTTAGTAATAAATTTCACTTAGCAACCAAGGTTGAGCCTGTTTTGCCCTTGAAATATTTCTCCCGTTCTCCTTATCTCACCTATAAAGCCTCCGTTAACCCTTTCTCCTCTTTTCCCTCCTTTTGCCCAGCTGTGGTAGGGGAGGGTGAGCAAGCGACTCTTGTGGGTGCCTGGCACTGGGCCAGTGTCAAACCATGACAGTACTGTCTGTTGTGGCATTTTCTTGGCTTTATTTTTAAGTGCATGCTAGGTATCTTTGCATCTGAGGAGCCGCCATTTATGAGTTTCCTGCCTGCTCCCATCTGGCAAAAATATGGACCACAGTGGGTGACTCTGTCCCAGATCAGGTTCCATGTGTGCATTTGAACACTCTCAGCCCTCCACCAGAAACTGTCACAGCTCCCAGCCCACCTGGCAATCCTTCCCTTTGAACTCGGCCCTGTGACTCAGCCTTTGCACACACATTCACATTAGAAAACCTTATCATGAAAACCTGTTGGGGGAAGAATGTTAAATTTGATGAAGGCCAGATACAGCTTAGCTACTATCTATCTTGTAGTTTTGCCTTTTTTGGACACGACAGCTTTTCATGTCATTTTATTAATTGCCTCTAAAAGCATTCCACCTTCACATACATGGCATATTTCACAGTTGCCTTTTCGAGTACTAAGCACAGGATTTCGATACAATTTTAATTTGCCTTTATAAGCACAGAAGCTGGCTGAATGCCATTAGGAAAGAAATAGGTTGCATCACATCAGTAAGTCAGAAATAGGAAATATCGTCAGCCTTTCAAGTTGAGAACTTTGTCCGTGTCTACAGGGATAAAAGAACATAGAAACTGAGCTCAAAGTGCCCCATGGGGGTGTTAGCATTCCAGCACAGAGCTGCCATGCCACCCTACTCTGTATGCACCCCAAAAAAGAACAGGAGGGCAGTGGGGAGCCCGAACCTAGTGTGTCCTGTGGGACTCAGAACATTTTCACACCATTCAAACCCATAACCGTCAGCAAGACACTGCAGCAGTGCATTGAGGGATGTGGTGTCAAGAAACACATGAGGCAACATAAAAAAATAATTTATCATCTTTATGGGTACTTAGTGCTCCTAAGAATGGCAGCTTGAAATTACAGTAGCGAGAGCAGGGCACAGAGGAGAGGGAGGAAGAATTGGAAAAAAACCACACAACTTTAGTGCTGCTCTATCTTCAGTGTTGCAGGCACAGCTCTTCCACTGGACATTAAAAATTATTTCTGAGAGCCCCTTTTCTTGCTCCAGCCAGGTTGCTGTCCCACTATTCTAACTCTCAAGCTTTCTAAAGGATAATTAGACCTACATTTTTAAAAAATCATAAAGTTGAAAGATTTAAGGCAAAAAAACTACATGTATTTTTAACAAAATAAAGTACAAGAGTTTGAAATGATAATTTCAAATTTTTTCATTGTTGTCTTAATTTTCCTTTAGCCTTAATGTTGCTTCTAACATCTTCCTATTCATGATACCACTGAGCTACAACTTTCATTAAAAAAATAGCTTTACCCAGTGGAAATATATCTCCTAAAAATTTCCCTAGACAAGCTTGACATAGTGAAAAACTTCAGGACTTCAGAAATTCAGAAAAAGACTTCAAGGATTTTTAAGATTTGGTATTTTAAGTAAGAAAAAATACCACTTGAAACATTGCCTCTGGATTTAAAATTCATCTGGAAAAGTTACATTAAGACTAAAAAGTATAGTATACTCTATTAGGAGACAAATCATATGTTTAAATGATTGTATGAAATATTTCATTAATTTATTTTTTAGATTTTCTGTTAAAAATGCATGAAAAGCTACACAAAACATAAAACACACACTGCACATAATGTCACAGTAAATATTTAAAAATTGTCTCTGTTCCCCCCATTAGAAATCATCTCTTATTTAGCAGCCATTCCAGAGCAAGTCTTCTGCAAATGTACAGCAGTGGAAAGAAGCCTTCTCCAGTCCTTCCCTAAGCTCACTTCCACCTTTCTCATACTCTCTAGCCTTGGTCTCAAAGGTCTACCGCCCAGAAGCCTCCATGGAGTCTCCTTGGCACACACTCAACAAACCCCTTACGTATCCTTGGCTGTTGTCAGGACCCTAAAAGACTCATTTGTCAGTCCTCTGGGAGACCCTCTCCATTTCTTGGCAGATGGTGTGCCGTGCACACTGTGCAGCTGTGATCTGAGGCTGACTCTGCTCAGCAATCTCCACCTTGTCAGAGAACTTCACCACGTGCTCTTTGATGTCTCCAAAGCACCAGTGTTTCTGCAGCTGCTCTGACTTTACTTAAACAGTTCATTCTTTTCTATCCAATTGTTCAGTGAAAGTTTTCTCCCATTAAGAAAAATTTTTTTCTGCAATCCTGCAAACTTTTTTAGCTACCTTGAGTTTCACTCAATTCACTCTGGAACAAAACCAGTGTTTTTCATTGGACAGATAAAGACTGGAAGTTCTCATAGTGTTGAACATGATGAAAGTTGAAAAATCTACCAGGGTGGTGAACTGGACATAGGAACAAGTCTGTTTATAAACTGAGTAGCCTTTTCTGAGAAGAGCCAAAGAGGATGGGCTGGGATGGGCTGCACTGCATGGCCAAGGGCAAGGGAGAAAGCTCCATGCATCAGTCTCCAACAGCCTTCCCAGGACAGCAGAAGGTTGGAAATATACATTTATCTCAGTGGCCCAAATAACCCGTCTATTAATACTAAAATAGCTGCTGAGTGATGACTTTCAGGTGACAGCATCCGCATGTTCCTGCCTGGTATGGAAAAGCTGGAGTGCTGACTTGGCAGGTCTGTGAGAGCTTTCACAGTTTCCTAAGAAACTGCCCATTGTCACCAGCCATGACCAGCCACCCAGCAACTGCAGCCCAGTCCTCTCAGCAACCAAGCTGAAGTCTGGAAAGACTGGAAATGGTACTGCCCTGACTGAAACTGAGCCAAAAAAATGGCTTCATATTCCTTTACATTCTTTTCCTCTCCACTACTATTCTCCCAGTAGGTCTGCTGTGGAGAGACTGGTGGCACTGCTGTATCAAAAACTGCCTAGTAATTGTGCTGGAATTATTTTCTTGCAAATACATGAACTATAAGTGGTGGAAACTGAATCCTGAGAACAGCTCATATCCTGACACCATCAATGCTTCAATTTGACCTCAGCACATGCTCTGCAGTGTACTGAGTGCAGTGACTGAAAGTCAAGCACATAACGCTGAGGCTGTTCCTGCAGTTTGGAAGCACTGACAAAGTTACCATAGAGCAGACGTCATCTGTACTCTACCAGTGTCAGCAGCTTCAGGAGAAAGGGGGCATGTGGTCCTCAGCATTTTACTGAACAGAACATCTCGTTTTCTGTCTACTAACACTCAAAGTTGTGGCAGCAGAAGAAATACAGGGAATAGCCATGGGCCAGGTACAGTCATAAAAAGAATAATCTCCCTCCTACCATCACTAAAAAGAGATCATTAAGACATTTTTAATTTTCTTGGCAAAGGCAAAAGTTTGTGTCCTCTGGCATTATATATCATTGGCACTGACCGATTTACAACACCTTAATAGAAAGTATTTGGCCAGGTCAATAAAATGTACGGCTGTCAAAGATGTAAATTGGGAATTCATGGAGCCAGCGCTGCTGTCAGGGAAGGTAGAGAGTGTGGGAAGTACTTGGCTGGCCAGCGTTTGATTTCCACGCACAATGAGCTCTGCCATCAATATGCCCTAACAATAAATAATGGTGTTTGTCGATACTAGAGTAGAACCTAAAAGAAGTATGAAGTCATTAAGTGTTATTGTGTTACAGAGCACAGCAGAGTGCATACGCTTCTGTATTTATATTTCTGTCTACAGTCAGTAAATCAGAATCTGTCATACCTGCATTATCCAAGCCATCTGCTTTACCACATTAAAAAAAAATGAGTAGGTGGGAAAAAACTTATGATAGCTTCTTTTTTTCCTCCTGTTCTGTTGCTAGAGAAACCAATTCTTTAAAGTATTTTCTGATGTCTGAAAAGGAAGCTGTCATGTTCCCCTTCCCCCGCAAAAACCTGAAATGGTCTGTTTTTTATGATAGTCCAATAGCTGGTGGAAGAAGGGGAGAAGAAATCAAAAGCACTGATTTTTCCACCTCTTCAACTGACTTGTTGACTGACCTTGGGCAAATTGTTAGGGGCTCCTGCGAGTATAAGCTATATTAGGGAATCATAACAATTGGAGAGCATAACACTGGAAGTGATGATGCCCTTCAGAGGTTGACTGAAGTTGTAAAGCAAGGCATTTGTATTTTTTTAAAGTGCCCCTGCTGTCTTCAGCTGCAGAGCTGGGTGTTGCTATCTTTAGTGGGGTTGATTCATCTCCATTAAAATATTTTGGTCCAAACAAAATCAAATTAATGAGTGTTGAAGAAAACAAACAAATAAAAAAATCCTCAACCAAAAAAAAAAGAACAACAAAACAACACAAAAGAAGAAAAACACCACCAAAAATAAAACCAACCTCAAAACAAACCTGCACTTTCTTTCCTTCTCCCCAGCCTGTGAAAGTAACACATAAGATTATTTATTCCCTTTGTCTGTTTTTACACAGACAAAGAGGGCTAATAGCTGTACTAATGTGGCAGTGCTAGGAGAAGATTTAGTTATTGCTGGCAAGTCCTTGGACCTCCACCCATAAATTTGTATAATTGCAAAATAATATAATTGATAGTGTTGCCTTCGGAGTTTTTTGTCTAACTCTTCCATTAATTTGTAATGATTTTATATAAGATGGCAGGATGCACTGCTCAAATGACCTGTAAAAGTGGTCACACAAACCCAATTAATATTTCCAACTACTGACTACTGCAGCTTTTAAAATTTGCTATTCTTAAGTTTCTGCCACTCTTTATCCCTCCTCCCATAAATGCAAAGACCATTTTTAAAATGATTAATCAAGTATTATCTTATCTTGCAATTATTTCAAGACTATGTGGAGGAAAGTTTCATATTTAAATTTGTTCTGTTTTGGGAGACAAGGTTAGAAACTGCATCACATTAACTTCGTAACCTAAATAGGTGTCATACAGAGAACTGATTTTACCTTGTTAATGTCCATGTGATACTCACCAGCTTTTCACCATGCAAGATTTCGGGATTTTTTAAATTCTAAGAAGAATTCTTCACAGTGTCATGACTCTCAATTTTCTTCGTGAAGCTGAGTTAGCTGGGATTTTTGTTCCCAGTCCAGAGACATCTTGGCCATATAACATTTTGGCAGAATTTCTAGCTGGAAAAAAGTGAAAGAGAATTCATTTGATAATCCTGTAATAGACTTACTGTAGTTATAGCCTTACTGTAGTTATAGCCTGCCATAAAGCACATGCAAATGAAAGAAAACCCTAACAGAACACAGTGACCAAAGAAAAGAACATACCACTGCTCATATAGCAACACACAGTGCTTTACTGCATTTTATTACAGTACATATTTCCTTTTTAAATTTTTTTTG
>WEIT01035846.1:216-42587 GCA_013389985.1 Dryoscopus gambensis | reverse complement strand
TTTTTTTTTTTACCTCCCCTTCAGGAGAAAGACAACTTTTCTCTTATGAGACCTCTCTTGCCACTTGCTCCCTGATTTATTCTTTCTTGGATGCTACTTTCACTGCAGGAAAGAGGTAGGAAACATTTTTTTAAGCAGCAGGTTGCCATTGTAAAATGTCATAAAAATAAACTAGAAACTTGATGTGATTTTAAATTAATAATCCTAGAGCTATGCAGTTAAAAAGGTTGCCCTGTTTACTTCCTCCATTTTAAAATTTTTCTTTAATTTTGGCCTTTAAATGGCAGGAAGATACCCTTTAAAATATCACCCTCTAAAAGGAAATATATTTGTTGCAAAGACACTATACAAGACACTTATTTTTATATTGAATAAAAGAAATATAGTAAAATAAGGTAATTCTTGGTATTACTTTGCAATCATTTAATTGAAGTTTTGTTTTTACAATATGTACTGGCTGTAGCAGCAATGCTGAAAATTATTAGAATGCATCAGTATCTGTTAAAAATCACCTGTGTGACTTTCAGTGAACGAGGCCTTTTGTACAGGATGAGGACAGGAGCTTTTGCACTGTGATGTGATTATTCAAACTACCATAACACTGTGGAAATGACAGTGACCTTGTAGCCTTGATAACATCAGCAGCAGTCCTTCTTTCTTAGCTTCAAATCTTCTGTTGTTGTTTGGCTTATAGAACAAAATGTGCAGAATCAGTCTACAAAAATTTTGGTGGGGTTTTTATCAAAATGCATTTTGAGTGTTGACAAACATTTTATGTGTGCACAGTAAGAATGGAGGATATTGTATCAGAAACGTAGGCCTGTGCTTTGCAATGAGTTTCTTCTTTCAAATTTCAAAACAATTCCCTCTAATGGAAGTGTTTGAATTTCTACAAAAGGTTCATATTTCTCTGTGATTTATTTAATTGTCTCCCATTTCCTTTATCTTACTTTTGTTGTCATAAGGGTAGAGGCTTTGCAAATAAAACTAAAATCAGTACAGGAAATCAAATCAGCTTGTCCATGGAAAATATTTCTTTTGCTTTAAAGAAAAATATACTTTTGATCATTTAAATAATAACTACTTCTTTTTGTGTAACCTTGCAAAGACTCACGTGAATGCTTAATTTCATTGACACATTCAGCCCAGGGGAGTCCTTACAACAACTGCTATGCAGAGGCTGGGACAGGCTAACAGGATAGAGGTTATATGATTTAAGGTTAGGGTATGGATGCTGGGGTTTGATATCAGAGATGGTTTTGTCTGTCATGTTGTCAGTTGTGTCTGTGAGGCACTTGTGTAGTTTAGCAGTGATGAAAGTGCGTGGAATGAATAGGAAACAGCTGAGATTTAATTTATATATTGGGACTTCTTAACATTTATCCCTTGCTCACTTTGATAATCTGAGTTCAGAGCTGAACAGAATGACATAATAGGGGAAATTCAGATATTTTTTAAGGAAAAAAAAAAGAAAGGAAAAACAGCAATAAAGCAGGAGGAGAGAAAATACCTCTATGAATGCAACAGACATAAAAGAAAGTAAAGGAAAGTTAAAAATTACCATAGGGCAGGCAGGACACCTGCTAAAGAACCTTCTGCTGCCTCTCACAGCTGGAAAGAAAAATGAAAGAGATGCAAACAACTGTTCTGGAACCATGAAATCTGCCTTTTGTCTTTTCACCCCTCCCTTTCTGAACAGTTACAGTATGCAAAATTTAGGGGAATCTCAAAGTCTGCAGAGGAAAAAAATTCAGCAGGCTCTGCATATAAAAAGCTGAGCCATGGAAGTGTGCCTCTTTGAAAACAGGAGCATGTTTGGGAGCTTCCCGGTGCATTGAAGAAAGTGGTAATTAATGCATAGTGAATGACTTCGAATGGAGGTTGAATAGGGGCATAACAATGGGAAGTTTTTTTTTAGGTTAAAGTGTTGGGAAAAGGAAAGCTGTTAAAAGATAGCTACTGTGAAGCTACAACTTCAATCCTTGTCTTCTCTGACTTTCCTTTATAGACTGTGGTGGGTTTTGTTTTGTATGGGTCTCCAAATACAATGAAGTTAATTTGCACCAATTTCATTTTGTGTATGCTTTGGGAATTTTTTTTTAAGTTTTTTTTCCCCCCTCTTTTTGGCAGGGTTTGGTTCTTTGATGGTGCTTTTGAGCAAATGGTTTGCCCAAAGTTCAGATGATGTTAGCTCCATCCTCTTTTTCATTTACAACATCAAGGGGATTACAGAGAATAACTTTGTTGCCCAACATCAAGGCTATATCTTCAGGCTACTAGAAAGGTAGTTCTCAGAAAGCGTGTCTTCTAATATTTTAGAACCTCCACAGGCTTCAGATAAAACAAGTATTAAATACAAAAAGCTCACAAGGATCCCAAGGAAGGTTAAACTCACACAACCTCCTTCATGTTGAACACCTGAAATGTATTTTTTAGACTGTTGGAGTGTTATCATAGTGAAGACAGCAGTGAAGTCTTATATAACTGAAGACAGAAAGAATAAAAACCAGCACCTTGTTTAAAGACAGGCAATTTTTAATGGAACCTAGGCTAAATATAATCTACTTTTGCCATCGAAAAGGGAATTTGGAGAGTGAGCAAGTCATTTTGGAGGGGTCTTGGGGGCTGATTTTTTTATGGGATCATAAGGTAGTAGATCTGCAATTCTGCTGTGCTTGATCCAAGGCCAGAATACATAAGGCTTGAGGACAGAAGGAATGAGGTGTTTCGGAGAAATAAAATAGGAAAGCTAGTGGGCTCAAAATAGTTTCAAATATTTTCTCTTGTTGGTAGCTCTTAACAAGACTTCTGGCCTGGAGTATTTTAAACTCAGCATCTAAATCCCTATCACGTAAGTTTTAATTTTTTTCCAAAAGAAGATATGAAATTAAAAATACCCTACACAACTCCCCAAATAAGTTTTGTTTTCCATTTCTCTAGAGGTAGGCTGAGAAAATACAGTATTTGCTGCACACAGTCTAGTAAAGCCCTTCTTCTCCAGGACATCTCATCAGTTCATTTTTGAAAGGAAGGTGGGTCATGCTGGTTAGAATACAAGAGTATGAGAATTTAAATGAAAAGTTATCTCCTTTTGCTGCTTCCATCGAGCTGTTGTCTGTCCTGGTCAGGTGCATCTCCTTTCCCAGTACTTAACTCCAACAGGTGGCTTATTACACTCCACTCCTTAATGATTGTAAATGGTCTGTGAATTCTCAGGTTCTGGAACAATGCTCTAAAATTACTATTGTCAAATATTACAGTGATGATAATGATGTTGTTTTAACTGCATTTTTATACTCTTTTCCTTGTGCATACATGTAAACCAGAGTTTCTGACGCTGAAGAGATTCTTTCTCTCTCTTCTACTTCTGCTGAACTGAAAAGGCTAATATTCTGTTAATTATCTGTAGGCAACTGGATGCCTCTTCTGAACTGAATGGAACTCAATGTCTGCATTTCAGCATATCTTTTACCATGTTAAAACATATATGTATGATATAAATAACTTTATTGGGCAGGAAAAAAAAGAAATCCTCAACTTAAATCTGTCCCTTTTTTTTTTTGCAACAGATGTTTCAGATTCACCAGGGATGAAGTTGCCAAGCCTAACCAGAGTCTTTTACTTGACCCATGAGATTCTATTTAACTTAGGCTGAGTTCCTGACTTTCGTAAATCCCCACTTACCTTTTCTGGCTCTCCCTCTCTTGGGAAGCCCTTAGCAGCCTGACAGAGCAACACATAAGCACAAATGGTCCAAAAAGCCATGACCATCAGCCCTAGAGCAGGGCAAGGTGTACAGGAGTCTGTGAAAGCTGCAGGGAGAGGGCTGGAACTTGACTCACCTTTCCCATCATATCTGAGATTGGCACATTGTCCATCAGAACAGTAGCACCGTGGGGATGAAACGTGGGTTGGAATGCTCATCACTCCTGATCCTTTTTGGTAGACAGTCCAGTAAATTGGGAGTAAAAGGAGGCAGATTTACTGGTGGAGCAGCAGAGGTTGATGCTCTGCATTAATGTGGTGAAGGGATGGTTGTGCATGGATTGTTCCACCCAGTGTGACAACAGCTTTTAGTCCTGGTAATCAGATGTGAGATTTGAGCAATGTTGAAAGGTTTGGGTATGTTATACACAAAATATGGGATGTTTGGTAATTTTACATGTCTTTCATTTACAATGCTGTGAGCTGATGTCATCCAAAGCAAGATAATAAGGTGAAGTTATTTAGGTGAAGTCCAGTGGTCGGAAGGTGAGGGGTACAGGAGATTTGGCTGCTGAGCACTTTTCAATTGTTCACCTTGTGAATCTTAAGCAGACTTTAGTGATGTGGTTCTGTGCTGAATATATTGCTCCTCTCCCTCATTGGGTGCTCATGATGATGTAAGAGCAACACAAGTCATGAACATGCACCTGTGAAACTGGCACTTTCTGAGTTGAAAAGTCAATAAAGTTATCCTGCTTTTCTAGGCTTGTGTGTTTATGCTACACATCTTCTATAGGGGAAAGAAAATGTGTGTCAGAAAATGTCAGGAAAAGATGTAATGTAAGAACTCCCTCTGCTGTAAAAACTCCCAGCATATAAAATGTGCTGTAGCACTAACCATTGTGACCCAGAAATAAAATGTTTCCTGTGAATTAGAAGGATACAGAGTTGAATTAACTGGATGACATTTCCCCATCTGGTTTTTATTTATTGTTGCCCTTTTCCATTCTCTGTAATTAGTGCATAGAAGTGACAATAGTCATATACTACAGTCTGAGCTACAAGGATGTACCAACATTTTGAGCATTTTCCATTATTTTCTTTCAGTGACACTTTGAAAACTCCTAGCATCTTAACTCTGCTGAAGCCTATTATTTCTGTGAACTGAAGAGACAATTTAAGGCACCTTTTTTTGTTTGCAAACAATTTTCAAATATAACCTCATACTTTCTGAACTTTTCCCAAGGGCCTCATAAAATCAATAATTGTCCATTTTCCTCTAAGTGACTTTAAAATTGAAGGTCTCAGGATTCTAAATTCAGATCTGGATTTCAGGGTGCTCTCCCTCAACAGTGCTGCTCACAGGTGCTCACAAGCAGAATCTGTCTTCTTGCAGAGAGAGGAGATGTTTGGAAACATAACCCATCCCGAGCTCCAGAGAACACAATTTTCCTTTGGACTTTTCTCTAACTTGAATTTAGAGATTATATTGCTGGATATTCCCTGCCCATGACATGGGGTTGGAACCAGATGGTCCTAAAGGCCTCTACCTCCCCAGCCATTCTGTGACACTGTGATGATTCCATGTCCCTCCCAACACAGACCATTCTGTGATTCTACAGTGTCTCAAAAATACTAAAGGTGCAGAAAGAGTCTGCTCTTTATCAGTGATTCAAGTCTGACATTAGCATGACTTGTTTTATGTTAAAGGTGGGACAGTGACAGAGTATTGCCACATATAAATGTGCTTACAGACCTATGTTATCCTCATCTTAGGGGTTGTTTCAGCAGGATTTTGTGACAGCTTGGCAGTAAATCAGCTCTGATGGTAGAGGGTGATAAGGTACTGAGCTGGTGACCCTTCTAGCACTGGAGATGGGTGACAGGAACTAGTGGTACCAGTCAGGTTATTCTGAGAGTATAAAAAGAACATCTCCAGAGCAACCACTCCAAGCCTGAAGCTACTTATCCATAAGAAATTATTCTGTAAGGAAAACTGCTAAAATCTGTAGCAAACTTTATATACAGCAAAAAGGGGAAGAATGGGATATAATTTCTACAAAGACATAAGAGCGTGAGAAGTGTGGCTGAAAATTGAAGGTTCTTATAAGGTACAGGTACATTACATAGTCCAAAAATCCATGACTCTACAGCCAAGAAAAAAGCCTAAAAGCCTTTTCTAGCTCAGTGTTGAAGTGAAAGCAGAGATTAGAAATAAAAAAGCAATTTATAATGAATAGGAAAAGGGACACTAACAACAATTGATATAGGTCAGAAGTTACAAAGTGCAGAAAGTTGGTAACAGCCACTAAAGCATCCAGGATAAAGCCATATGAAAGGACAACATGAAAGTTAAAAATGTTGGTTGTTTGTTTTTTTTTTTTAATGAAGAGCAACACCGTGGCATAGCTCTGTTACTGGACAGAGATGAGGAAAAACATCTGTTGTGTGGTACATACAAAAGCAGTGGTATTTTTGTCTTTGTTCAGCATACAGGAGACCCCCAAAATAGGATGTGCTTATGTAGGGGAATATTGACAGAGTTCTGGAAGTCAGGAAGATCATTAATGTTCTGTCAGTGCTCAGGATTACAGTGGTAAAACAAGCTGATACATCAGTCATCCCTCCTGGGCAAAATAATGGAAGATGGGTGTTGGTTTGTTTCTTTCTGAAGATAGAGCAAAAATTATTAGGTACCATTTCTGATGTTTCTTCATTGTTAAACTCTTCTTCCATTCTCTCCTAGCTGTGAATCCTACACAGTGGTCAGAGAGTGTGAACAATTAAATACATGATCCAATGCAATTTGGCAGTAAGGGGAATATATGTTATAAAAAGGCATATTATGAATAGAAGTTGACTTTTTTTGCTCTAGTTACTGAATATTGTTTGGGTTGATGATAAACTGGTACTTATAGTTCAGGGTTCTACATCCAGAAGATATTGAAAACTGGGTAGTGAGTTCATGGTATTTAAGGCTGAATAAAATGCTATGCTGTACCTACCTTAAAGACCAAAATCAGCAAAACGAAAGGAGAAATTATTAGATTTTGAAAATGGTATTTATATTTTGTTTCTGGATCATATGTCCAGTTCTGTGGTAACTGTATGAAATGTAATGGCACATGGTAATTGGGAAGAGAGTCCTGCAGGCCATTCCCATGCTATTATTTGAGTACTGGTACACGACCTTCTCTACTGTGTTAAAATGCCTCTGGCTCATGACTCATCCACGAGGTCTGCCGGTGGCACAGGAGCCGTTACCAACAAGCACTTTGGCCATGGCACCGCTGTTTCAGAGGGCAGGGCAGTCAGTCCTGTGGATGGGAGCTGCCCTTCCTCTGTTGGCCTCAGTGTTAAAGAATTTACTAACTCAGACATAGCCAATGGTCTAAGGTTCCCTTTAAACCTTAAGCTTTAGGAAATAGAAGTGATCAAATGGCACGTCCCGGTTGGTGTGCTCTGATCCTACCAGCTGTGCTCCTCCGAAAAAAGGGATGAAATGATTAAGATCTGATTTATGCTCTGTTGTAGTACTGCTCTAGCTGTCAGACTAACTGTGCCAAGGCAGTAGGATTTGTCTGCAAGTGAACTGGAGTTCATTCTTCTTTTACATATATTGGTGCCAAGCATTCTGCAACTCAGAGTATATTTGTCTGATTTCTTTACTATTTCTTCAGGACTCCTCTATGTTTAGATTTTCACTTTTTCTGGAGGCGTGACCCATTGAAATGCACAGCCACGAGGCCAAACCAGTGGGCAAGCAGCTGTATGCAGCTAAATCTATGCTGCATAGATTAAACATAGCTAAAACATGCATAGTAGACAAAACTACACAAAGAAATAGAAAAGTTGTGATGTAGTCAAAGACATATAAATGCTTCTACAAGTTCCACCCTCACTTGCCATTTTACAGGGGACTTACAGCGCTTTACACTGATGAAGGCACTACAGCTATGAAGACCCCACAAGAGTCTTGGAAACAGCTTTCAAGCACTTTTGCAGTTTATATAATCTAGAGCTGAAGAGTAGTACTGTGCCTTTTAGACCTCATTTTCCAGTAGAAGGAAGAGGATGACTAGAAAAAGATTGAGGACCTCTGGATGGTTTAAGATGAGTATTACCCTTTGACTGCAACTAGATTTCAAAGTGAGGGATATTGTGTTAGCAGGGATGTGTAAGAATAGTCTGGATAAATCAACATAATCTTGATTAGTATTTATGTCCCAGTGATCCAAGAAAAATTCTTCTCTGTTTTTCATAATATTCTTTTAAGTGTTGAAAAGCTTATAAGGAAGCTTGGAGTTTAGAGGAGACAGGAGAAAGGAAATTTTTCACAACCAGTCTGAGGCTTTCCTTTAGCTCTACAAACAGGACATTCAGTAAGAGACTTGTTTCATTTGGGTTTTGGTGGGGAGTTGTGGTATTTTTCTCAGCTGGGTTGGCTCTTATGCTCAGGGATGCTTTTTCAAGTTTCTTTAGTATGAAACTACTGAACTGCAAATCTCAGAAAAGTGTTTTTCTGCCTTTATGAGGTTTCAAGTAGTGTCACTTCTGATCCCACTCACAGCTGTTCATGAGACCAAGCTGGGGTTTGGCATTTCCAGGCCTGAATGGAAATTCAATTGGAATGAAAGGAAATAGTCAAGTCCAAATATTTAATGTTAAGAAGTACAGATATGCTATTTGTTCTAGGAACATGTGAAAGTGAGAGAACATCTCTCTGGTAAATAAACCTTACTTTGCCCATCCCTTTTGGCAATGGGATGAAATGCAGACTGATTGTCAGCAGGAATGCCTTTCAGGACATACAATAGGTCATTGGAGACCTACTGAGTACTTTAACAAGTGTGTCAACTGGCATCAAGTGGTCAAGCGTAAGTCCATATCCTGGGATGCAGTAATTTGTTGTATTTGCTGCCGGTACTATAGAGGTTGGAATTTGTGACAGAAATAAGCAGTCCCCCAAAGTATCTTTAATATATTTGCCAATAAATTAACCATCCAAACACACTGAATGCCAGCTGAGACAAATGGAAAATAACACATCTAGAAGTGATTATCTAGGGCAGAATTGTGTGGAGCCACAGTTAGGGCAGTCAACTGGTTTAATGATTCCTTTTTGTTTGTTTAGCTGATTTTCTTGAGAGTTTGTCCTTGATTTTCTGCTCAAACACACAGTTCTATTGAACCACTGCCTTCTTATACTCCTTGTTTTTCACCATATTGGTAAAATTACCATTTTGACTAACTAAACAACAATTTTTGAACATTGGAAGGAAAAATAAAAAGCAAGTTTTCATCAGTTATTTTCATTCCCTCATAGTGACCTTGTGTTGTCCTTGTTTTTCATTCTCTCTTGCTACCTTTTAAAGTCTTAGCTAAAGATGTGGAGCTAAATTCAGCCCTGATGTAAAACAGCACAGTTTTTCTGAAGCTTTTACTGTGTTCTGCTTTGATCCTGGAAGACTCACTTTTAAAAGGTGGGTATGACACAGTTTCTCCTCTGTAAGGAGCTGAAATTTTTTTCTCCCCTGATGCTTATCATAGCAGCAAGGAAAGCACAAAATTGCCCTGGGAACACATTTCAATAATCAAAAATCTTTCTTTTGTAAAATTATCACAACTAAAATTTTACTTGACTTTGGCTTCCGGAAAAGTAAGTGGGAGGAAACTTGCTTTGTTGTTTGGACCATTTTTTCAGAATATAGAGGAATTCTTATATTAAACACACTGGACTGATAATGAACTCTGGCAAGATGTCTGCATAATATCCTCTACTCTTCTCAAGAGACGAAGTGTAGTATTTCCAAAAGGGGTAGAAGATTGTGCAACTGGTATTTCAGAACTGATCACCAACAGAAAGAATGAGAGAAAAATTAAGGTCCATTGTCTTAAGCTGGTCCTTCCTTGTTTCTGTAACTTGTTAAACCAAGGCTTCATTTTAAGGCAGATGAGGGTAGTATCTCTGTCCTCCATACAAGTAAGTTTTGAGCTGAGCTTAGATGCAAAAATCCTGTTGAGTTCCCAGGGCAATTCCATGAGAAAAAATGACTGGCAACAACTCACGGTTTTTAAGATGCTGAGAGAGCTGTGGTGGAAGAGGCTGCATAAATATAACAATTGTTAATATGCTGTTTAGATCTCATGTCACTGGAAAATGATGCTTAACCCTTTATCTCAAAGTTAGCATGAAGATAATTTGTGATATTAATTGTTCCACTTGTTAATTGGATTACCTCCAAATCTGCATGTCATTCAACAAAGACAGCCAGAAGTGGAATGACAAACCAATTTATGAGTAGAAAGGTATTTGGCAAGGCTGCTTTCAGTCAAAATGTCCCTTTAATGAAATGCCATGGGGAGTAGTTGGTTAAGAGAACAAAGTCAGGTTTGTGGCAGGGCTGTCAGTAATTTGAGAGGCTGCTCATCTCTGGAGCAGAATCTTGCAGAAAGGGTAATTGCAGCAAGTGTCAATCTTAAATATCAAAAAAAGACATTGTGACCAAATGCCAGTATCATGTTCTGTGAGGTATCACAGTTCAAGAAGTAGCCCTGAAGCATTATGGTGTGTCAGATATCTGGACCCTTTGATTGGGAAGTGCTAAAATTCCCAAGAGTTCCAAAAGATGTTGCCAAGAGTTCAACTTGTTTTAATACTCTTTGATAAAGATCTAGGAAAGATGAGGACCTTGCCAAAGGAAGGACTCCTGGCATTTCTGAGTTATGAATTATATTGCCAATAGCGAAACAGTGACGTTGTAAAGGAGTACAGCAAAAATCTTGGATCTTAAATTAGTAATTTTTTTCTGACTAATGTCATGAAACGCCATATTAATGAACAAAGTGAAGTACAGCATAAAGTAATAGTCTGTTATGGGAATTGGCTTCTGTTGCTGACAGTGATTAATGGAAACTTTTAACTCAGCTCATGTGAAATATTTTCAGGCTTATAGAGGGAGCGATACAACCACCTATCACACTAATGGGCTTCAGTATTCTTTGCACCCTACAATAGAATTCTTCATCAGATTTATCTTTCAGCATTTTTGCGATTACCTGGTTTAGCAGTTCCAAATTTTGAGGTCCTTCAAGGCTTGGAAAAAGCATGTGGAAAGAGTCTAATGGTTGGAAAATATTTTTAATGCCCATTTACTTCTTACTTCTTCTTACTTAAATAGTAAATTTTCTTTTCTATTTAAATGTAAGAAATGTACCATATATAATTTAGTTAGCATATACTGATGGTATGTTTATGAAATAAGTATAAATTCTTAACCTCTGAATAATAACAAATATGCCTAAATATGAAGCTGCATTACATATTCAAGTACTAAGTGTATTTTTTTGCCCCTTGACATATCTTCAGAGCTGGAAAAGAGTAAAGTGCTGAAAATAGAAAGCATTAATATTGTTGACAAGTAAACAAAAAGGAAGATTATAGCCCCACAGCTCAGAAAATTGTTGTGAATGCAGCCCTCAAGTTACAGCGCAGATACAGTAGAAATGCATGTTTTCTACGGGGAAAGCTTAGAAAATGAGCATGACCTTTTAATGCACAATCACAATGTTTTTGATAGTGGCACAGTATTAAGGTCCACTACTAAATTTGTTGTAAAGGAGGAAGGTTCACCATATGTAGGGATTTCTCTTGTCTGATACAGTAAATTTTGAAATAAGCATTTCTGTCAAAGGAACTTAGGCAGTTACAGAGAACATTTTAGAAATTAATTGTAGCAGAAGTAACATGATTTTGAATATTTCTCTAAACATTCTTTTCCTATTCATTCTGAGAGAAAATGTTTTAGTAATGTGTTTAATTTCTTTTCTTGCCCCATTTTTTCAGGGATTTGGGGGATGTGGGGGTTATTTTTGCTTTCTTGTTTCTTACATTCCTGGGAGTTTTATGGATCACTTACATCTGTAAACTGGGTGGACAAATGATATAGAAATTTGTGCCAACTGGTGTTTCAGAACCGATCACCAACATTAAGAACAACAGAAATATTAATTTCCATTGGCTTAAACTGGTCTTTTCCTCTTTCTCTAACTTGCCAAACTGGTGTTTCAAACTGGTATAGTCAAGTGATGTCACTTATCCAGTGGATTTTTGTGGTAAAAGTATTACTTCTACACTTAGATAATATTAATTCTCTTTTCAGACAAGAGGCACTGTCTGCAGGGAGATCAAAGGAAGTGTTTACTTACACTGGAAATTCATTTGCATTTTTATTCTAGAAGGTGAGGGGGGTAAATAATATTTCATTTATCAGAATTCTGTTGACCTGTGACTTACTCTAGCTACAAGGACTGAAGTAAAGGAAAGATAGCGCTGTTCTGTGTCTGTGACATTACCAAGACAGACAATTCTGGAATCTGTGAAGCTTCAGAAACTGGTTGTTCTGTAGCCAAAATCTCATCAGTCCTGCCACATAAAAAGGTTTTTAAGTATTATCTTTTTTCTAGAGGATGAATATTTGCATAAAATTTTATCACCCATCTATTAATTCAATTTTCATCTACAAACTGGATAATCCAAACCACCTCTCCAGCAGGCTGAATTCCTTGCATACACATGTGCTGTCATCTGCTCATTGGTGGAGGAGAAAAACTCCCTGGAACTTAGTTGGAAATAAAGCAATCATGCTTTATTGTTCCTTATGGGAGGAGACAAACTGGTCAAGAGAAACCCTGTTGTCAGATCACAAATGGCATTTTTTTCTGCTGGAAAAAAGCCAAAGCAAAAGGCTCCCAGCCAAACCCTTCTATTAACCAAAATCAGTTCCCCGCCCAGTCCCTCTCTGCAAAAACAAAACCTCACAGACTGTTCTTACTGTGATGCCACTGAAGCAGCAGCGTGATTGCTAAATTCTGTAACCAATAAGCAAACTTGAAAAAAAAATCTTTGCAGATACACAAGAGACATGACAGAACTGGAGTATGTGCCAAAAGTTTGAATAGGCCTCAGAAGAGCTTTTTAGATCCAACTGTCATGACATTAGGATTTTCCTTGTGAAAATGTTTCACTTTATCAGGCCAATGTTAAACAATAGGATTGAAAAAGAAGCCAACACACACCTTTAAAATGAGGATATGGATATTTTGACCATGTGGATTGTTTGAACATGGAGATAATGGTACATAGGCAGTTTCCAAGTTTTTCTACTTTTGATGGCATTGTAGATTTTTGCCCAATTTTTTCCTCTTCCTCTTTCCAATGCATTTTCATCCTGTGAGTAACCCCATTTGGGTCATGATGCTTAATTTCAGAATTACTTTATGAAATGTTTGATTTTTTTTTTTTTATTTTAATGTTAAAACACCTGAGTAAACTGCAAGTGTTTAAAAAGCAGATTGAGTAATTAAAACCCAACTTTAGGTTTAGAAAGTTTTTGTCACTAGTAAATCGTAGCGAGGAGGGGAGGAAAATTATTGAGCAAGAAAGGGCTTGTCAGGGAGAGTAATGAATTAGGAGATGGATAAACACAAGGCAAGTGATGAAAACAGTGGCTGGTAAGAGTGTTGGCAAGAAATGAGCAATACATCACAGAAAATGTTTTACACAGAGGGATGGACTGATTGCTCAAGTTTCTATGACTGTGTGACCTGTCACCCCAGGTATCTTCCAAAGCACAGAAGATAGAATAAGGAATTCTATTTCATGTTTCATATATTTTTAAAAAGCAACAGATTTTTTTTTAGTTATTATTTAAATATTAAGTAAATGTTATTTGATAATCATCTGTCACTTTATCTGAAGAATTAAAAATGCTTCATGCTTGAGTTGTTGGTGTGTCACCACTTTTTCAAATGATATCAAGTATAAATAAATTATATTAGTTACAATAAGATGCAGTTTTTGTTTTGATGCAAAAGATTAAAATGAAAATTAAAGGGATATAGCTTAACTAAAAAAGTGGGGTGCATGTTATTCTAGAGCAGGCACTAGACTTTAACAGAGAAAGTGATAGTGAAGCATATCAACGGATGTTAATGTTCCTTTTGAGAGAGGTCTAATAGAAAAACACATCCCTTTTTTCCTATTTCAAAAGT
This sequence comes from Dryoscopus gambensis, assembly GCA_013389985.1. NCBI lineage: Eukaryota > Metazoa > Chordata > Aves > Passeriformes > Malaconotidae > Dryoscopus > Dryoscopus gambensis. The sequence continues at coordinate 28,829 of WEIT01035846.1, read as the reverse complement.
TTATCATTTCAATATCACATAATGAGCACCAACTTTTCAATATTTCTCATCCTACTTAACTAGCAGCTGGTTTGGAAATCTGTCTGTAAGAGTTGTAGTAAATGATGTGGAAATCTGAGCCTTACTGTGGAGGCAGGATGGTAAAGAAATTCAGTATTTACCTGCTATAACACTATATACTACAATTTTTTTTCTTTTGAGGGCAGTATTGGTTAATTCAAGAAGTTAATTTAAGTTAATTCTTAACTTTGGGGTAATATTTTCATGGTAGTGATATACTTCAGCTCATCATTTTGCTATATTATAGCTGGAGCAGTGGTTGTGTTGTAACTTCTTGTGCAGTTCAATTTTTTTTCTATTTTTTTCCATTCATTGTTCTCTACCTCAGCTTTCTGAACTCAGAGTATTTGCACTGTCAGTTTTGTGCCTTTCAAACATTATCAATCAGGTTGAAGCTGATGTCGAATCTCAACATCTTATTGTTGATTTAAGAGAAATTATACCATCTATTGTCGGGTAAATGCTTGAGCTGCAACTTGTTCTCAAGGAGGCAAAATAATCCAAGGGATTGGGTTTTTGTTGTTTTTTTTTTTGTTTTTTTTTTTTGAGTACAGAAATCAGTCACAGCATACTGGCAAATATCTTTCTCCTGGAAAGAGTTACTTTAAAACATATCTTGTTAACATCAAAACATTCAAAGCAATTAAAAGTTTTGTATCTTGCGTCCTCTGATCCAAATGGCTGCAACAGGTTAAATGTCTCCAGGTCAGCGACGTGTCTTTGGGAGCCTGGGGAGTCTGGGATATGGCACCTGATAGAAAGCAATGGTGTGAGTCTAAGCTGTGATGATGTGGAGTAGCAGCACTATCATCTTGAAGACATCTAGTTTGTCCATCAGCCTCAAAGGAGACAAATGTTTTCACATCATTCCCGGCTGCTGCTCATCCGTACTCCTCTGGAAGCCCCGTGGTAGTGGAGGCTCCTCAACAATCAGGTTTAGTGCTTTTCTGGTCTCACCATCAGGTTTTGTTCCCAAAGGTTTAAGGTGTCCCTTTCCTTACTGCAGCTGCTACTGCTGTCTGGTCAGGCTGCCCGGTCATGGAGAACAACCCATCCTTTCCTGGTCTGCAGCAACTTCAAGAGCATTTTAAGGTGATCTTTTGTATCTGTTTCCTCTCCTGAAAAGCAACCTTGGTTCTACGTTTCCACATGTTTTTCAGATATCTCATAATATTACATAACTCTGAAATCAGTGATCATCACCTTCTTGTATACATACATTGAATTTTAGGGCTGGGAGAAGCCATGCATTCATTTCTGCTTTCTAGTCCAGGATGATGCCGTCTTCTGGAATGTTGTTTTTGGAAACCACAGGTACAGCAGACTTGTGTAATAGAGCTGAGTGACAAATGATATGTGGGGAAAAGCAATGGAAGGATGTCCTGTCGGTGTATCCCTGAGAAAATCCCCTTTTATGCATGGGCAGCTGCAGTGTCTTCCCTCCTGCATGCCAGTTTGTAATCAGCAGAACAATAGAAGTCTGTCAGTGGCTCTAAGCACAGTAGCTCAGATACTTTGATAAGCATACATCTGCCTTGGCTAAGTAACAGCTACGTCCTAAGCACTAAAATCCTGGTGACATCCACAGGAGGGGCCTTATTGGCTGCAGGGTAGAGGGATGAGGCCCTAATGCTGCTGTTGCTGTTATGGAGTTGTTGTGGCTGCAAAGGGGCACTCCAGCTCTGGGATGGTGAATGGTGAACAGGCTGCCCTGAAGGACTCAGGGTCTAACTAGGGGTCCATCAGAAGATTGAAGCTGAAGTTGTGTGCCTTGTCCTGGTTGTTGAGAAAGAACGCAAAAGAAGTTGTAGCTCTGTGCAACCTCTTGTGTAACCTCTTGCTAACTGTTTATTATTCTCAGATCACCAGCCTCCCTATGCACGCGGTTGCTCCCAGGTCCACTTATCACCGTATGAAACTAGTTAATAAAAATGGTTTTGGTTAATGGCTTTCTCTGAGACAGACATTTCGGGCACAGAGGCACTGCAGGAGAGGAGCAGAGTGGTGGTTCCCAGGGCTGCAGCCTGGCCACAGCACCTAAATGACTCTCCTGAATAAGCCCATCTGACCCACCGAAGTGGAGAGCAAAGCCCAGCTTGCCTGTCCCAGTGCTCTTTTACTGATGGCTATTATATTAATGTGAGGGCAGAACTCTTTCCTGTACATTAAAAAAACCCCTTCCCCCTACATGCCTCTCTCCTATTTAATTTCTTTCTATAAAAACCTCTGCAGTAAAATGAATGCGGCAGATGTCTACTCTTCTGAAAAAAGATTATGCTTTGAAGCCACACAGTAGCCTCACTTTTCACGGCATTAATGATGTGGACTAAGCTTTGGGAATTGTATTTAAAAAATACTTCATATAGAAGAGGTCTATTCAGCTGCTAAGCACACCCATATTTTTAATAGGTAACGTGTGTGTACACACATACAGAGAGTTCTTTTCAATCCTTCTTTTTCCTAGGTGTGAGTGTAGGTGTGAACGCAGGCCGATTTTTGTTCCTTTTTTTTTTTTTTTTTAACAGCTTGAAATAACCAGAAAAAAAATTTGTCATTTGATATATGCCAGTGGTGTGGTTCCCTGGATGCTCACTGGAGGATGTCCCTGTGGTAGGAAGTGCACTGCTTTTGCTGGGAGCTGCCTGGTGCAGTCTCTCCTCAGGGACAAGGTGTTTACAAGCAGCACTACAGTGCCACCAACATTATCTTCATTAAACCTGCACACTTTCGACTTTTGTCCAAGTAATTGTTTTCACAGGATTTCAGCTGCTGATGATAAAAACCTGGTATTTTCAGGCAGCATTTGGAAAACAAACACTTTCCCAGCAAATTATGTCGAGGGGTCAATGACTTGAATTGGAAACTCCTCCCAATGCTTGGACTCAGCTTGCAGGGTTTCTTTAACTTCTCTGTATTTGGCAAGTGTCTTTCCTTACTGGGAACCTGAGGGTTCTGTGTTGTGCTTTATTTTGCTGTCATGGAGGTTGGTGCTTTTTCACTGTTGAGACGATGAGCTTCAGAGAAGGGTCAAAGTCATCTCTGAAGCCAGCTGCTGTATCCTTTGTGAAGGTGCTCTGGGGTCCCTGAGGTGGGAAGCAGCCCAGGGAGCTGGATAAACCAGGGTCTTCTAAAGTGTACTGCCACAACCTTTTTGACTTGTGTTTGGAGAAAAAAAACCAGAACAACAAAGCACCAGTCCCTAACCGAAAAATTTACATTTGAAAAGTGAACCTAAAAGTTTTCCAGTGGGATAAACGAGAGCCCAGTTACAAATACCTGTGCTTCAGGAGTGGTAGTTTCACTGTACATGTCCTTGCTAAGAGCCAGAAGAGACAAATTCAGTTTGTTCATAACTGCCCTATGTAAGAGAAAAATAAATGTAATAAACTCACAGAAAATAAAATTTATCTTCATATCAGCCCATTTATATGAAATAGAGGAAAGCCAAGCTCTTTTGTGCTGAAGAGTCTTTGTAATTCTGTAGCAATTTACCTAATATTCATGCAGAATAGAGGAAGTTAAAATCAAATCCAAATAATTTTGTTGTGTATTGATTTTGTTTCTCTTTAGGAGGCAATGTTTTAATGCCCTATAAAACAGTTTTGTCTGAATGCTAATTTAGTATTTGCAGGTGCTCTGGTCTTTGGGTTTGTGTTTTTCTTGGTTGCTTTTATTTTCTTTTTTTTTTTTAATTGTTGATAGTGCCACTATAGATAAATTCCTGCCTTTTATTATTTACTTTTTTTTCTTTAAATCTGACTCAGGCAGGAGAATAGATGGCCCTAAAATGTGACTACTGAATTGAGAAGCTTTAATATATTAGATATACACTGCATAATCTCATGACAAACAAAAAAAATTGTAAGAAAAAAGTGCAAAGTTTATTCTTTCTACTAAACAAAAAAAAAATCAACCAGGCAGTGTAATTTTGAAAGCTTTGGGGACATGATCTTTACGTATTCACATTTTCTGCATTTGATGATATATTTTACTGTTCTGGTTTGAGCAGTTAACAGAATCACATTGTTTATTTTGTTTTCATTTTAGAGGCAAAAATTTCATTGTTTAATGTAGACTGAAATTAATACAGGAGAACACAAACAAATAGTATAAAATAATAATAATATCAATGACTGTTTTAAACTGCTTGTGATATTTTTGTACATTGTAGAATCCAGTGCTCAGCAAGTGTATTCAGTTATGCGGTTGTTAGACTGGAGAATGTTGTCCCACATATTAATGTAGCTAAACCACTGATACAGAGGTGATATAGTGCACAAGAGGAAGGCAGCATCAGGGGTTCCATAGATTTTTAAAAAATTCTGTAATTTTTCATCAAATATACGTTGTATAAACTTTCAGTATCATTTTTCACTGTAGTGAACACTTCTGAATAGACCAAAGAAATTTGAAAAGTAAATGAAGCTCTAACATTTGAATAATTACTTCCAATTGATTTACTCTGTGGTGCATATGACATTTAGTGGCACAGTTTTCTGTTTTATCAGAAATTTTACATATTGGATTGTTTGCTATAGAAAGCTGACTGTGTTACTGCAGGTTTTTGGGGGTAAGACCATTTTAGACCTCCTGTAAAGGACTTAAGGGTGACCTGAGAGCTTTTTAGGAAAGTATTTATGCAAGTCATCATTTTACTTCTTCAAAGCCAAATAATCTGAAGTCCTTTAGCAATGCAGAGTTTGGGACAGAAGTTGTTAAAGGCAGTCAGAAACTCCCCTTGGAGAAATTGTTCTGAGTGGTCTCTATAAAAGCGGGGAAGCATCATTTGCATGTACCCTGTTATTGCCTCCTTTTGAAAGGGATGAATTTGTTTGTAAGAGCTGCTGTGCTTGATTCTGCCAAGCTGAGTTCTAGGTAACCCACGGAGACTTCCCAGAAAGTTGAGAGTGTGTTTCTTTGTTCCAGGGTATTATGAAAGGGAATCAGCAAGGGCCTCTGGCTAAAAAATGTAAGCTGACCTGCAGTATGCAAGTGCAGGAGGTCAGCCATTTGATGTGGGATATATCTTCGGGCCATCCGAATAACTTCATAGCTGGGTCTCAAAATGTGACTTCCTGCGGTTGTGACCCATGGACCTTTTCAAGTACAGTGGAAGTCTTGATAGATCAGTCGTGCAGTTTCCAGGACTCTCAAAAATCATTTGCTTCTCAGCTGGTTTTCTGGTGTTTGAAACATTAAGACAATCATCCAGCACTTTTCCTTCTCTTGTGAGGTGAAGTGCATTTTATTAAAATATGTATTTTGTAAAAATTTAATAAAGCAGCTCGTACTTTTTCAAGGCTAGACAATACTTTGAAAACTGGTTCCAAATCTCTGGCCTCAATATATGAATACTAATTGTATCTTATCTACTGTCGGTTATTGAAATCCCAACCAGTAGGAAAGCTAATCTGACATCTCCATTCACATACACCTTCTTTTGAGCCTCTTTACAATTCAGTCAGTGCTATCAATGATTAAATATCCCAGTCCCTACAGTTTCAACCTTTTTTTTTTATCCTTAACTTTTCTTTTAGGTTGTTACTTTCAGTTAGTGAACAGCTCATTTTTGAGTAAAGACATTGTGAAATTCACTTAAAATGACTGTTTGAAGATTTTATTAAAAATATATCTCTGTGGACAGATTCTGTCCTTCATTACAACAATAGAAATCCCCATTGTCTTCAGCACTATCACTCCAAATTTGCAGGAAGTTTAGAATCCAAACTAAAAGATATAAAATACTTTTGAATATGTGACCCATCAATTGAGAACAGCACAGGTGTTTGTTTTCGCTGTGACTGATTTTGCTCATAGCTAACATATAATTACTGAGTCCATTCTTAGGCAGATGTGTACACCCCTTTAAGAGATCAAAGCAGATGGACCCAGGTCACTGAGATTAAAATTTGACCCTATCAGTATAATAATAGCTGAAATGATATGGAGTTTGTTTGCATTTTCCAGAGCTTGCATTTCAATGGGTTTGTACAAGTTATTTCTAAATTGAATAATTCTTGTCTAATTTCACTTTCTGTGTTCAGCTTTAAGTACATTTTACAGAGAGGGTGCAAAGCTAAATTGTCCAAGGTCTTCTTCTTTTTATAATGAAATCACAGATCCAGGCCTAGGACAATATAAAAGTATGTGCTAGTAAGTTTGGAAAAATTACTACAGCCCTTGAACCTTTGACCAGCTGGTGTGGACTTTGCAATGAAAAATGCAACCAGCTATATGTTTTCTGTTTATGCGACTTTTGTTGACTGTTTGTGCACCCTGTATTTATATACTCATTTTCAAGCACCCCTATTTTTGTAACATGGCAGTAAAGAGAGGAATTAAGTTGAAAAGAGACCTTTTTGCTGAGGCCTTACAAAGGAACAGGTACTTGACTCCTGCATAGGGAAGCAAGGTTTTCTGTTTCTTTGTGATGACTCACTATGTGTCAGATAATGGAATCCTATTAGTGCCACCACAGGAGTATTAAGAAGGTTTGAGTGGAGAGAGGAAAAAATGAGGGCAAAGAGATTTTTTTTTTTTAAAGAAAAATCAACTTCTGAGAAATACTAGATGAAGCCTTTGTTTTGTTAATTAAAGTTAACAGGGAAGATAAAGGCTGACAAATGGTTGAATTTGGACTCTGTCCTCTCTGTGTTTACAGTCTGCTTGGAACAAGGAAGAACCCCATCGCAAACAAGCAATTTGAAATGTGTTAAATTACAGCAGTACTGCTAATCTATAGGGGGTTTGGGTTGTTTGTTTGTTTGTTTAGCATTTTCACTTCTTAACCAGGAAGCATCAAAGTCTGGGCTCCAACCCAGTGTTTTGGGAGCCAAGCTGAAGGAGTTTGCTTTGTTTTTTGTCACATACAACCCTGCTCTATTTCTGCAGGATTTATCTCCTGTGTCTGCAGGAGACTTGAGACGGATTTTTGCCTGCACAAGTGCATCACTGTACAGTGATGACCAGAGTCATCAGCTGCGCATATTTTTCTCTCTGAGTTTATAGAAATACTTAATGTTTCTCTTCAAGTCATAACTTCTGGAGTCATGTGTTAACATGACAGTCTGAGCTTTCATTTAATGAAAGTGGTGAATTTTTCCACCATTGTAGTTTCCAAGCGGACATTAGCCAAAGAGAATCTGTCATTGTAGGTCTTAGGAGTAGTAAGAAAATTTTGTGACTTTTGGTCGACCTGGGTCACGATATTTAAATATCAAAGCAAGTGGTTCAATGTAAAACAAACTGGTCACTCATTGTCAGAAGCCTTGGCTGGTATAAAGTATTATAAATCCATGTAAGCAGTGCCAGTCGGGTGAACAGGATCTAAATTTAGGATACAGAGAAGAGGATCCCAATTTGCATTTTGGTATTTGATACATGTGTATTCTTTTAAACTGCAGTACACCGTATACGTTTGCATTTTGCATGCATAAGAAGCACGCCTAAAGATGGGTTTCAGCAGCCAGATCTGAACTCAGACTCTCCAGTTGGACAGGAGACACATGCACTCTGGGGTTTTTTTATCCTTTTATTTTTTCTTGCTTTTTGCCCTTCAACTGTGGCTGCATGTTCTGCTCTTTATTTAAAGATAATGATCACTGCCATAGATTACAGGGCCAGGTCTCAGGGAAATGTTTTTAAGTATCCCAAGACAATAAGGGAAAAAAATATGTTTATTTTAGAACGAGTAACCATTTACATTTTGTGGAAACTGGTGATTTGAAAATGGATGATCATTACAAAATATGAAAATTAAGATGACCCCCCTCTCCCCAAAATGTGTAGGAATTTTGCATTTAGTTGTGACTTTAACACATGTTCCAACGTGTGCAATTCAGACACTGGCTGGAAACATCCCTGGAAGCAGACCTGGGTTGTCATGTTTCATTACAGCTATTGAACCATCGCAGCCGTGCTGTTATGCTGTAATGAAAGGGGTCTTCTCCTTCTCTTTTCAACTTGCAAATCTAGGAAAGAGACCATATGTCATTAGTCCTGGCACATATTCTGGCAAAATGAATTCTCCAAAGCACTAAAATACATGCAAGGCCTTTTCCCTTGAAAAAGACAAAGGAATTGCATTTTTGTTCTGCTGAATCTCTGTGTTTCACTGAGCTATATAATGATTACAGATCAGGTAAAATATGATTTCAGTCACTGTGCACAGTTTGGAGGATGATCCAGGTTAAGGTTGCGTTGATCCATGAGGACAGGTTTTGGCCCCACATGCAGAAACAGTAATTTAAGTGCTGCCCAGCACCGTGTGAGTGTGGTGCTCCCTGCTGAGCACCTCTGGGCCAGGGGTGCCAAACTGTGGGAAACACCTGGCTGAGATCTTAGGCAGAAATTAGATTCTCTGGAATTTGAGTTTTGCTGATGCTTTATTCATCATTGTTGTATGTGGGAAAAAAATAAATCAGTGCTTGGAAAATAACAAGTGAATCACAGTGGTGGTGTTGTTGGGCCTCTAAGAGTGAGGGCTAAACCAACCTCCTTCCTTCAGCCTGGCTGGCAATTCTACACTTGCTTCAACTTGCCAGGATAATGCCTTCAGTAACCTACTTGAATCAGGCACTAAAATCTCTAATCTTCTTCTTGAGAAATCATTCAAACAGATGGATATTGCAAGGTTGTTTAGAAAAGATTAATATGACACTCATTTAATTGGTAAAATATGTATGAAATAGATCAAAAGTCCTGACATTCAGTATGAAGTGCTTTCAAAAATGTAGATGCAATTATTCCTTCTCATTTCTGTTCAGTTCTGTGCAGTAAAATTGACTTCTGCAGAAAGTCCACTCCTTGACTATCTTTTCCTTATGACGTAGCAATTTCTTCCTGATGGTAAATATTTAATGATATATTAATCCCTATTTAAGTTTTTTGGGTGAAGGTGGCAGTGCCTTCAAGACTTTTGGTGCCTTCTCTTACCTTCAAAAGCCTGCAAAATACCAACCTACCTACCTAGAGAATGAGCAACATCTCTAAGTGCATTGGGTTGATTCAGTTAGATGAGAATACATCCTGAAGTAACATCACGTTGTTTCAGCCATTTGAAACCCAGCCAATCCAGATGGAATTTGGAAATGTACCATAAAAAACCTGCATTGAAATCTTAAATGCTAATGAGATAATGAGAGATGATTTTGTAGCCATGGCCAATGAGATTTTATATTGAACTTGCTAGAAATACTGCTTTTATTGCTGATGGGCTGCAATTTCAGAAATGGGCAAATGCTATGTTCTTCAGGCAGGCTCTCTATTAAAAGCAAAAGAAAAAAAAGCTTTTGCAGGATTACAGCCCTTTTGTTTCTTGCTTTTTGGATTTTGGTTGGGTTTTCTTGGAGGGGGCAAGAAATCAGGGGTTGGGTTTTTTGTTGTTTCATTTGTTTAACTGGAATCAAAGCCCCTAGAGGCAGCGGCAGGATTTTGAGTCTGTATGAGTCTATGAGTCTGTTTTGACAAAATGCCCGCTTTCCCAGATAATTGCCTTCAGTGAGGCTGGCTAGTAGTGGATTTTTTTGGAAGCCACATTCTGGAAGCCAAGGATTTAAAGAATTCCTGAGATGCATGTTGCCACTGATCCACTGTGTCATTCATACTTGACAGGCCTTTCTTCAAGTGAATTTGTTTAATCGCTGTTGGAACCAACCCATGTTTTGGCTTCAGGACCATTACAGTGCTTTGCACAACTGAGCTCTGCATATCGATGCATTGGATGTATGGACCTGCCTTGTAGAGATCTGTATGGGTTCCAAATTCATAGGAAAATAGAAGGACAATTCATGGGCAGGATGCAGAAATGTAGATGAAACAAATTTAGATGAATAAACACTGAAGCAGTGGTGAATTTCTCATGATCTAGATCACCAATCATCATCCAAAAGAATACTAAGGAGTGAGTTAAAGTATTTGCAAGGCAGAGGTAGGACTCCTTAGTTGGCAATGGTAGCCCAAAATGGTAACAGGACCACTGTGCATCCTCATATTTCTTTAGGAACTGGCTACTTTCAATGTTATTTAAAAAAAAAAAAAAGAGAGAGAGAATAAAAAGACAGAAGGGGAAAGGAAAAGTGTCAATTTATCCTTGTTAGTAACACTTTGGTTAACAGTATGTCATATTGTCTGATATTCATTTTCAGAAACATTGGAGAATTCAGCACTATAGTACTATATCATGGGGATTTGTTTGACTCATGTGTTAGGATAAGAGGGAGTGCCTCTATTTGTATTAGCTGGAGGAGGATTGTGAACTATTATCTTACTTTGTTATCTGAGCTAGGAGTGTACAAGGAAGTTTCTTCTACTAATGGTTGAGCCACTCTTCAGATAAAGCTCTCCACAGGATCCCTGTAGCCCTAATTAATCAGCTGTTAAAACAGTAGGTGATAGACAGGCTTGCTTTGAGTTCGAATTGCCTGCAATCAGAGATAACAGGTGAGTCCCATTTGGCAGGGAGATATGGAAGTAGAAGAGTGATCTGTTATCAAAATGAATATGGCATTCAAATCAAAATTGAAGTTTGCAGAAGGAAACAGCAAAGTAAAATAAGAGGGAATCTATTTTACTTTGAAGGGTCAAAATACCTTGACTTTGGTGATTGCTTGAGACAGGTCTGAATCCATTTTGTAGATCTTTATACTAAGTGCATGCATTATGAAAATAAATTGAGGCTGCTGGAGAACACTTGCCATTCCAGTAATTGCTGGAATCATTGGCAGGTGGCAATAACAAGGCCCTGTAGCAGTTGCTGCTGCCACAGGACAGGCTCTGGCCAGCACACCCATCCAGCCCAGGAGCAGCAGGTTAAATGGCTGTGTTTGAGTCAGGAATTTAATGTGTCTCTTTCTGTGTCACTGCCCTAACCAGGCTGTAGAGTAACTTCTTTCCTTAGTCAGTTCATATTTAATAAATTACGCAGAATAGGAGAGCGCCAGTGGTGCAGTGGGAATATTTTATCCCAGCAGGTGGATCACTTACATGAGTGTTATGGCAGGTCTAGGCTTGAGTCCTCCTCTGCTGGGTTTACAGACTCAGTGAATGACCTTTCCTCAGTTTCAGCATTAAAAGACAGACAAATTGGAGGGGTAATGGCAAACTTTTAGGGCAGTAGGTACCTGGTTTATTTTAAAACATTTTCTTTTTTACTTGTTTGTATCACACCAACCATCAGAAGCATCTCTCAGGACTGATGCCAGTGCTAGTTGTTGCACAAATAGTGATAAAATCTTTTTCTTAGTCTAGAATCAACTTACATTTTAAATTCTTTGGAGGTAACAAGAGGGTACCTGCTTCAGAGAGGCATTCAGAGTGCCTGAGAGATGGATCTCTCTAAAAATGACCAAATGTCTTTCATGGCTTTCAGCCTGGTCATTGTTTGATAGTCCCATGTTCACAAGGGGGACAGAAGTCACTCTAAACCAGAAATACTGTTTATTTTCTTTGACTTCTCTGTATGTAGGTGAATTTTCTTCTGTGACCCCATTGTTTAGTCTTAAGACTGATGCCTATCAGTGCTTCAGGTGTTAAATTACCGCTTGTCTCACAGAGTTGAAAGCAAGTTGATCACTGATCATGTAATAGTAACAAATAGACCAGCAGCATGGGCAATAGCCTTTTCTTCAGGTCACATACTCTGTTGGGTTGTTTAAATGGGCTACAGACCCCAGTAGATATATTAATTATCACTGGAAATCCCTGTGCCTGTTCATTTGCATATTCTTTCTTAGCCGTCTCCGTCACTGGGACACAGAGTTTTGTCTTCAACCTTCACTTAGGGCATCCACTCTTTCTTTTGCCTTCCATATTCTATGTCATGAAACCTTTATTTATTGGCTCTTATCTTTCTAGAAATACGTCATCCTCATGCTCTAGTACTTGTCATTGCTTTCCAAATCTGGGGGCTTGTTCAGCTGTCCTTTTTGCATGGAGGCATGTTTCCACCTGGTTAGCATTTCTTTTTCTTGTGAACCTTTACATGTGCATGTCACTTCTTTCATCTATGACTATAAAATTTCTGCTCTCTTTTTTTTCCCCACCCATAAGCCCTATCCCCCCTTTGCATAGTTCCATTCTGTTTTGGTAGATGCTTCTCATCAAATATCTCTATCTGGTGTTCCAACATTTTAGATGTTATTTTTGACACCTGAGTTTGACTTGCTCCTAATTCTTTTTCACTGATTAAATGGTAAGGAAAAAAAAAAGTTTTAACTTTCTGTTTTTCTTTTCATCCCTCAATGTTCAGCTCTCTGTACTGATTCAAGTCTCAGTTCTGCTGTGCCCTCAGGTGTACTTCTGAAAATCCAGCATCCTGGTGGCCACTCCTTTTGATGCAGTGTGTTTGCTCTGTTTCAAGGTGCTGCTTGGCCCCTCAGATAATCATGCTTCTTTTCTTGTGGAGTCTCTTTTAGGTTGACTGCTTCCTGCATGTATCGCCTACCACCTGGTGGGTAATAATATGAGAGTACTTCATGTTTCTAAAATTAAACTCTCTTTTATTCAGAAAACTCTTTACAGAGCTGTTGCAATTCATTTGCTGCAGCTGTAGTAGCCATGTGCAGGTAAACCAGCTCTCCAGTGTGCAGGCCCAGCTTTTTCCCAGGAACAATCCAGGTTCCACATAGGTCGCTAGCCAAGGAGCCCGCAGCTGCTCAGTGACAGATCAGCAGGACACAGCCAGTTCACAGGTTTCCTCTCTAGTTCAATGCACATTGATCCCAGGTATCACTGACCAGATTCTCAATAGCCTTCATCTGCCTGGGATCTAGCTGGAAGTAGAAGAGTGACTCTACAAAAGTCATGCTGCCTTAATACACAGCAAAGTGCAGGAGGGGTGCAGACCTCGCTCCTGTGAGCCCACAGGTGTGCAAATGATGTGACGTTCCTGTTCCTGCCAAACACTCAGAGCAGGTTTACCCACCGCTGTCAAAAAATCACACTTTCAGGGCTTGTATTTTGCTTCCACTTTAGTTATACACCATGGAATGAAACAGTAACTCTTGGAAGTCTAATGTTCCTATTTATACATTTAACCATTAACTAGACACGCACATACATGTGTGTGCACACACACAGAGGCTATATTAAAGACATATTACAAGAAACATTTCCAGCACAGGGATTTAGCTGTGTGAATCCCATTAACAATAATGGGAGTTGTTCCCCTAAATCCCCATGTATCTCGTTAAAATATACCTATTAGCGACAGGCTGAAGCCTACAAAACCCAGCAGTTTCCAAGTTAAAACTGAAACTTCATCATTAACTTACCCTATTGTGCCTAGGTAATGCAACACCCTTTAACTTCTCAAATTCAAAGGTGTCTTTTCTCCATTGAACTTAAAACAAATCTTGTCTTGTTAATACAATAGGTTCTGCTATAGATAGCCCACTCTGTAACTCTTGATCATGTTGGAAATGTTTTGTCTCTCAAGCAATACCATCTATGAAGGGAGAGTGTTACCAAAATATCTTTAAAACCTTTAGGAGAAGTAGAATATAAAATATAAATGGACGAATGCAGTTGCTAATAGCAGATCATAACACTGAAGCATGACAGTGATGAAATGTCAGCTACTGAATTATTGTTCTTGGCATTTTTAAAAATAAAGAATTCTTGATGTATAAAACACTAATCACTCCAGATGAATGAATACCTAAGGAAACCAGATACACAAAGGAAACTTTATTTACAGTAAACTCATTTATCAATGTCATTATGACAGAAAGAAATCTTAAGCTGTGTGCTCCAAGCGTTCCCCAGTGCAGTTATGTGTATTCTAGACAAGATGAGCTTGTATCTGTATATGATGAAGAAGGTCTGCACTGACAGTGGTGTAGTGCAGCCAGAGAGGATGAAGCTAAGAGCAAATGAGCTGGCTTGACTGTCCACTGTAGAGATGCCTTTCCTGAGAGCTATTCCTGAGTTTCTGGAGAGGGTGAATTTAGAGTAGCATGTGTGGAGGTCTGTACTAATGCTGCTGTGGTGTTTCTGATATGTAGAACAAGCTCACTTGCTGCTGGCTCAGGTAACTGCACTGCAGATGTAATAGAAAACCATGCTTTTATACCTTTGATAGTGGTATAACTTTTTCAGCTTTTATAGGAAGGTGAAATAAGGAATACCAGAAAAACAGGATCCACCATGATAGATACTGGTAAAATATTTGGGACATACCTGCGTTACACTTAATTTTCTCAGAGTTTAGCAGCAAAGATAAAACAGTTACAGTGAACCTGATTATGAGGTCCAGTAAGTCGTCCTTGTTTTGAGTTGAACATAGCACAAAAATAGACATCTATGCAGCCCCAATTCTGTTGCTTTCAGTTTTCACTGCAGTGGAAACTGTCCTTCACCTCTGGGCTGGAAGCAGAGGGTGGAAATATTGTCCCATGCAAGAAGAAATTACTGTAATTGCACTGTATGTGTGTGTTTATTTCCCTCTTGCCTCCCCCAGAGTAGATGTCTGTTTTGATATGTTGCAAATAATTTTTCTGGCTATAGGACCCTAAATGGTCCTTGTTAACCTGTGACCAGGACTCCAGCTCTCAACAAAATGCGCTCCCTGCTAGAGCAGCACGTGAGTCTGTTGGATCCGGAGGAGCTCTGGTAGGGCTTCTTCCAGTAGTTTTACCATTAACAATAAGCAGTGAAATGACTCATCCGTACTTTATTTTTAATTAGAGTTGCAGCGAGCTCAAGCTTGAGGGGTTTTTTGCCTGCAGAGCTCAGGAGCTGAAACCAGCAGCACTCCCCTGGTCCTGGCTGTGCAGGGATTTCTGTAGAGCAACATCCTCACATTGTTGTGGATACAAAGAGTGAGGCAAAACCAACAGAACATACAGACTCACAGGACCAAGTTAGCATAAGTCCTGTTGGCTCAGTCTGGATGGAGATGTTTTACTTGCTCTATTCCTGATTTCCCTCTTGCACACAGATACCACCCCACTTCCATCCAGCACCCTTGCTCCCCCCCCAAACAGAAGCCCAAATAATGAACATTGAATAAAAGGGAAATGATTATTTAGATTTGAGAGTTGTTTGTTTTAAATATATTTAATTGATTATATTTTGCACAAGCATAACAAGCTTAATATGAAGTTTTCAAGTCACAAGCTGGCTGGAGAAATATCTCCACTGATTCCTGGAGCCAAATGATTAATTTACATTTTAACTATCTTTTGTATTCATTTCACATGCAGCCCATGAAAATGCTAAAACCTCCTGTATGAAAGAGTTCTGATGAACCATCCCAGATAGGCCTTAAGACCCATTAAAAAATCATAAATGCCTTTAACATGAGAAGTGAATTCAGTGCTCACCTGAACTGCAGTGCCAGCCCTTGCCAAAGCGACACTGCCATTAATCTGCTGTGCTCATACAGATGGTGGCTTTAAGGGAAGATATTTCTTGGAATGTATTGGAAAGCCGTGTTGAAAACATGTGGTGGTTTGGCATCTTGCTACATCTCGGTGAATGAAAATCGCCAATAGAAAGCTAGTTCCATTTTTTATCTGGGTTGCTGTTATCTGTAGAGGGAAATCCAACTTGTTAAGCCTGTGTGCTTTGCGATGTCGGTGCCAAGCAGTTGGTTCTGGCTGTCAGAGCCCTGGACCAGCTCTGGTGGCCTCCATCAGCTTGGCCACAGCAGCTTTTTGCTGTCCTTCTTCGTCTCCCCATGTTTTATTTTGTCTCTTGTTTTGGAAGTTTGTTGGGGCAGAAGATGTGAGATTTCTGAGATGGTATCCTTAATTTCAGCAAGCAGGACCATAGCGAAGGTCATGCTGTTCATTATGTATATGTGATACTTCTTGTCCTACAATTGTTCTTTTCTACAAATGCATTAGGCAGGTAACGATTTAAGCTTCTTCTTATAATGGGCACGTTCATTTTTAGCCTGGGTTGCACAGGGATTTCTTTTGCATCCCTAGTTAATGGGTGGGAGGACAGGTTGTGATGGAACAACCAGTGCTGTAATGTTGAAAGGGTAGGAAGCAAGCTGTGCTGGGCCAAGGACCCGGGCTCTGCAGAGAGCTTCAAAGCAGCACACAAAATACTAATCAAACAGTCAGATGCTTCTTTCTGCGCAGCCTAAAGGCAGAATCCCTTGTTCTGGGTGCAGGCAGAGTCACGCTCCTCATGAGGTTTCTGTGGCTGGGGTTTAGATGGCTCTGGCAGTACTTTTGCTTAGAGGGCAGAGACAATCCTTGGTGAGAAGGGGAACAGGGAAGAGCCCTGAACTCCAGCTGCTGCCTTGCTCCTTCTCATTGCTGCAGCTACACCAGGTGTCCTGGGAGAGAAATCGGACTGGCACACAGCTTGTGTGTGGCCGGTGATGGTTCTATTCTCCATTCTCCAGGCAGGAGAAGTGGTGTGCAGACCCACAGCAGGGAAGGGCATATGGATATAGGCAAGAAGAAGCAGCTCACTCAGCTGGGGTGGTATTTGGCAGCAAAACTGTTGTCTGGACCCCTCATGGAAACGGTGCTCTGGAGTGCCAGTGGGGCACATCAGCTGGGGACATGCATCTTCTTGCTGGATTGTTCTAGTTTAGGCAACAGAAAATTTGATATTTCTCTCAGGAAGAGTAGCCTTGAAAAAAGACCTCACTTTGTAGCATTTTTCATGCAAAGAGACACACTAAATAACACAATTACAGAGGTAAGTGCCAATAAGAGCAGATCATGGGGAGGGGAGATTAATTGATACAGAAACTGGAGAACAAACATGAGGATGGATAAGACAAGGAGTTACAGATGGAGATATGAGACTTGGTGGACAATGCCTGAAAATGGGCACGTTATGCTGTGTAATAGGACCATGTGGAGGACAGTGCAGTGTTGGGAAAGAAGTGCAGGAGAAAATGTCAGTGAGGTGCCTGGGTTACAAGTCCAACAGCAATGCAGAGTTTTAAAGCTAAGTGGCATGAAAGCTTTTACATGAAGAGGACTGTCTTTGTGCAGGAACCAGATAGTGTCTGGTTCTGATCTGGGATTACATCTTTCCCTGCCTCTCTCATTTGCCCCCCACCTCTCTGCGCACCTTATTATGACTATTGCAAGTTTTGGTAGTAAAATCCAAATTGCTGAATAGCTAAAAAATTATATTTGAGAGTATTTGTATAGTGACTTGTCATTACCATAAATTTTTATGTCTTCATGTAGTTAATCTAACCTTTTTTTGGAGAGAGTTGGATGGCAGCATTCAAAAAATGAGTTGGGTTCCTTACTTCACCACTGGTTTGAATTGCTCTAATTGAAACCAGCATTATTTTGTTTGATCTTGTAATTAAACAATGTAATTTATATTAATCCATTAAATAATTTGGCTAATTGCTTTTACACTGATTGTATCTCAGCTTTTTTTCTTTTAAATTAATATTGTAACCAAGCAGTTATCTGCTGAAAACCAATAAGCCACAAGTGAAGAAAAGATCTCTTTTACTTGTGGGGATTTTATTTTTAGGTTCTTTGATAAAAGCTGTGTTACAATACAGACACAGAAGCCCTGATTCAGCCAAATGTTTAAGGATACCATTCCACTACTGCTCAGTAAACTTTGGGGCTTTCTTGACTCAGAGTCGAAATGATGAAAAGCCAGACTTTTGTTGGAAATTAAACCTTCACATCCCGGAGGAAAAAGATGGTCTCACACCAGCAAAAGAAATTGGCTTTATTCCTGTTTCCATATTGCTGGCCTAGAGAGAGCAACTTTGGCTAGTTGCTCATCCCAAGCCCTGTCTGCTCCCAGTGTATGGCTGGGAACACTCACCACGTTCCAAGGAATGGCCCAAGGCAGCAGCAGCTGTAAACTATGCTCAGATGCATGGGGTTTAGGTGACTAATGAAGTACAACAAACAATGCAGAGCAAACAGTCAGCTTTGCAATCTCTCTTTAAGTTGGAATCTATTTCTAGGCATTGAGATAACATTCATTCATAGGAATACATTTGCAGAGATCAGGTTGTGAACTATTTGAGAACCTGAAAGGTTGGTTCCCTTGTGCTTCAAAAAATCTGTTCCCAGTTCACATGCTTGGGTATAACTGGACTTGCTGAGGTTAAGAACACCTACCTATCCTTCTATCCATTAAAAAAAAAAAATTGTGTAGTTTCACAATTTCATCTTACTTCTTCCAGTATTTCTGGTAAATTGTAGTTGGATTAGACTAATTTCTTATGGCCTCATTTTGTCTTTTTATTTCTGTATTCTAGCACTAATTACTAGTGATGTGATTAATGTTCCACATACCTGGTAGCTTTGTTCTTTCTGGTTTTGAGATGATGTTAATGAATCCAAATTTGAAAAAATACTTGCAGTCCTGATCATGTGTCACATTTCTTATTCTTTCTGGAATCCAGAGACTATATAAAAGCTGAGTAATTAGAGATATATTTATGCAACTAGGCTTGCAGAAATTTTCAGTCTAGGTATCACTGTCAGAAGTACCAACTGCGTTTAAGAGGATGACTATAAGTAAGACTTTTTTACATTTACTTTATAAAGGATTAAAGCAAAGGCTATATTATTATTCCAGTGTCTTTTCATAGAACTGCAGTGAGGGGTTGTCCAGTTCAAAGGAACAAACCCTACATCATAAACCACAAAAAAAACTCTACTCTTGAAAAATGCCAGGTTCATTCAGACACATGTTTTAAATGTCTAATAAATGTATGAGGTAGTTTTGGGGTTTAGCATATTGATAGCCCTCTGTGTACAAGTATTAAATTGCATTAAATTGCCATGGTTTTGTTGATTTTAGACAGGGCAAGATCATCACATAATAGCAATTTTGAAGAAAATAAAGAAACAAGTACACTGGATTCAATACATGTAGCCACATCCCTCACTATCCTGCTGGAAGGTGATTGGATATGACGAGGATGGAGTTGTTCAGGAACACAGAGAAGAAAGAATAGCAGTTACTTTCAGAACACTCTGGTTTATCTTGCAATGCCTGTTTTCTTTGCAGAATCACTAATGCTTACTATTACTGGACTTGTTAAAGTGACCTTTAAATTGCTTTACAGATATCGGCTTGTGGATGCAATCTACCTTTGCACAATAGTCAATTGTCCATCCCAACTGAAACAAAAAAAAACCAGAGTGCATTTCAAAGTATGTCAAGCAAACTCCTTCAAGGATTTTTAACCATGTCCTTAGCTTTGCAATAATGTCACCCTCTAGACAAGGTTAGGAGTGATTTTTGCCTCAGAGAATGGCTAAAATCTTGGAAGATGATAAAAGCTTTCCCTCACTCCCCTTTTAGACTACAGTAATACATGACTGAGACAGCACACAATTTTTATTGAACTTCATGTGTGCATATAACTGTGCATACATAAATGTATGTATATAAATACACACCACTTGGAACAGGATCTAACAAGAATTTATACAGTTGAGTGCAAATCTTTTTGTCTACCCATAGTTCTGATGTGGCAGCTGTCTCTCCACAGCTGGATGGGTATCTGCCCTCTCCGCTCTCCACAGCTGCTGCCATGGGCTCCCCCAAGTCCATCAAGTCAGGTCAGAAAAGTAGCAGATGGCCTTGTTTTTGTTCCCAGGTCACACGGGGACAACCTTGGAGAGCCCAGCCAGCAGTGCAGCTGGCACATCTGTGGGACAGTATTCAGTAACCTGGGTACCAAAAGTCATCACAGGAACACAAGGTGGACTTCTAGTGGATTATCGTCCCATTCGTAATATTTCAGATTTACAGACTTCATTCCCAGATTAAGATCTAATTAAAACTTCAGTGCTAATTATTCTGTAAATTAAGGTGGGCAAAGGCTTTCCCTAAATTGGTGTGACACTTTAAAAAATTTTGGCATGGTATATTTCAAGAGAAGAGGTCTGGGTGTAAATGGTCTCATACATTTCTTACCTCCTGTGCATTATTAACAGTGTTGTATTTTTGGCAGCAATATCCCAAGTGTTGTGACTGATTTTTCAATGATGTTCTGACCCCCAGCCTACAGACATTAACCCAGATGAATGATTCTGATCAATCCTTCCACAGCCTGAAGTTAGTTTCATTGTCTGCATCAACAGAGCTGATGTTAAGATCCTGCAGTGGTCTCTCAACACCACTTTATGATATGAGTTGTTAAAGCTGATGACACTTGTTATAGAATCCCCGTTGCTGTTATTTATTATTTATATGGTGCTATTGTTGTTTGTGAGGCTTCGAAGAAAATACAGATCCCTGACCTTGAGGCGCCTCAATGTTGCTGATGAGGGAGCATAGGAGAGGTGTCAAACGAGAGCCTGAAGTGTGGGGAGGGTGATGTTTGTGGGGAAAAATGAGTGTGAATATGCGTAAAGCACTGAGGTACATTCGGTTATATAAAGCTCATTTTGATAGGCCAGATTCTCAGCCTCATTCATTAAGCTGAGTGTTGGCCTGAGTGCTCTGTGAGGTTTCCTCTGCACAGAGGAAACTTCTTGATAGGAAGCAGCGTGAGCCCAGCTGATCCCTCCTTTGGAGGGCGCACAGGAGTGCTGATGGAGTGTGCTGCCACCAGCCCTGCTGCTGAGATGGTCTCCTGGGACAGTGGAAGCCTCGGAGTGGCACACAAAAGTGATTGAGCTGCGGCTGGCAGCTCTCTCACGATGTTTGGGAATACCTCAGCTTTCCTCAGTCTTGTCCTGAAGCAAGTCTAATGGGACAAAAGGCAACCCCTAGAAGAAGTTGCCACATCCCAGAGATAGAGAGTGGCATTCCAGCATTCCCTGAAGGCAAAGACTAGAAACTCTTTTAATGATGGGGAAAAAATATACCGAACAAGATTTATGAAGTGTAAAGCACAGAGACTGGAAAGAGCCAGTTATGTAACTAGTTGAAAGATAATTTTTCTCTATGCAGAAACTGAGAGAAAAATAGATTTTTGCTGTGAATATCCAAATATCATACGTAGGGAATAATTTTCCATATATTCTATTGAATTGAAAAATGCCTGGTGCAGGGAGGATTGGACCCCGTTTGTTGTGCTGGATCTTCAGTATCGGACACAGCGAGTGGTTCAGGTATCCAGTCAGGTCCCTGCCTGTCAATACAACTGCATGCATGCCCCTTGATCCACAGAAAATGCAAGATAATTTAACACAGTTTGGTCAAGACATAAGGGTCGAATTAGCTGCAAACTTGCTTATATTTAGTGGATGTAAAATATTTAATAATTAAAATGTCCTTGTACACTGGAAATCTTAAATTTCTCTTCAGGCAAAAGGCAGAATTAAGACTTGGTATAAGTACATTGAATTCCACTGAAATCTTACCTTTACAGTTGTGTTTACTCAGACCTGATTTTGACCCTAAATTAATCATAAGGGGCTAAATTTAACTGATCATAAATGTACTTGTAGATGCATGTATACATAAAAAGGCACAAAAAGGTGCAGTTAGCATAGAAAATAAAATGCAGCTAATTATTGCAGATCTTTTTAAAGTATGTTTGCAAGTGATGTGTTTTCAAAACAAGCTAAACAATAATTCATCAGCTTGTGTACCACATGCTGGCTGATGAATAAAGTCAGGAATCAGGAAGTAAATGTAAATATGGGGTTTAATTCCCAACTGCCAAATTAGAAGTATTTTGTGCCCACTTTGCACAGGTGCAAGTGAAAACATAAGTTAAAAAACAGCTGGGAATCTGGTCTCACATTCTGTTGTACTGTTCAAATAATTGAATTCAAAGTGTGGTTACTGACTAACTAAAGCCTCTCCAACTGTATTGGTCCTCATTTCCCAACTCCAGGCCAGAGAGAAGACCAGGCCATTTGAGAAGATTGTCGTTCAAGCTTATCCTTTCAATCAGAATTCACAGGAAAAAAAAAAAAAAGCCAGCTTCTTTTATGGTGGCAGTTAATCTGTCAGGAGCAGATTCAAGTTTTGGCAAAGATCTGTGGTGAGATAAAATAAAAAAGCTGCCAAACAGCATTGTTAGCACGGGGAGGAGGAAGGGAGGGGAGCTGACAAGACTTCCCCAAGTTAAATGCCGAGCACACCTACATCATTTTCAATCAGGCCACGAGAAAAACCAGGATATTTATAGCTGTAGTAAGTTTTAATGCTCCTTTACCCTGGGGCCAGTGTGTTCATGGCAAAAATGGATTCATAATAGCTAATGCTCGTTTTGAGAACATTTTTATAGTTTACTTAAGTTAGTATAGCACAACATGCTAATAGCTTTTAAATGAAGCACATCTAAACAGTTGGTTTGCAGTGCCATGTGATTTACATCTTAGCACAGTATTCTCATAATTTCAGCTTCATACTTTGTTTTGAAATGCATTTCTTTCCTATCTTGCCATTGTCCTCTGCATTTAAAATCTGGAAAGGATTTGGTGCCAATTTTAGCATGGTTACTCAATTAAGAGACTACCTCTTTCTAATGGGATTTAAAAATATGTCTTTGACTCTGTTTAGATGGCTGCTGCTGAGTGCAAACGGGTATTTATGGGCCTTGATGGGATGCTAAGTCAGGGTTTATCTTCTAAATAAGAAACAACATGGGTTTAAGGGAAGATGTTAATAAATATGGCTGTGAGCCCGCATCATATCCAGTACCTGCCTCACCTGACTGTAATTTTTTTCATGGGGTCTGGAATACAAACTACTAAAATAATACATAAAATTAAAGAATGGGTCAATGTTCAGCTTCTGTACAGTCCTCAGCCCACTTTTCCACCCTGTAATGCAGGATCACTGGAGCCACTCTCTCCTTGCCCTTTTCTGGTGTCTGGGGCAAAGCTGCTCCCAGGCCCTTGGACTAGCTGTGACAGTGCTGTTTGAGGAGAGCAGGAGGCTTTCCTTCCCCGGGTTTCCCCTTAGTAACCTGAACACTGCTCTTGCATTTGAGTCCAGGAAACTTTGTGCTGCCCAGAGCACAATCTGGCTGATGCTGCAGAGCCTGGTGGTGCCTGGTGAGGGGTGCTGAGCCTCCCGCTGCGCGATCCTGCCTCCTCCAGCCTCCATCTGTCTGTGCCAACTGTCAGCTCTGCTCTTTGCTGCCCACCTGGGGCCTTAGGGCACAGTCTGTTCTTTTGGGAGTGGAGCACTGGAAAGGACTATCAGGGTTACTAATACCACTGTGTGGTAACTGCAAGTGTTTGTGGAGGTTTCTCCTGTGTAGATGACACCTGATAGGACCCTTGGCCCAAATAATCCACTAGATCTATTAGTAAACTACACGGCCAATTTTGTGTTGCCGTATTCCCTGGATTTCATTTTCAGTTTAATGTGAGCATGCAGAGCAGCATATTGGGTTACAGGGGCATGCTTAGAACATGTGTTTTAAGTGTCTCTCTTCTCACAAGCTTGCATTGTTATTCTCCATTATTTTCAAAAGATCATAGTTTAGGTAGAGCAGTGTTTCAGAGGTTAAAAGTGCATCCTTAAGGAAGTGTGTCATTGGTATAGTCATGCACTGAGTGCATAGCTGACATAGCACTCTGCTCTCTGGCTGGGTAGCTTCTAATGAGATGTTTTGAAGATGTCAGCTGTTTGCATAAAATGTGAAGGAAATCTGGGATATACAGAATGTTTAGCTTTTGTATGTCTCTTCACTCCATTTTCTCTTCATAGTCTTCAATCTTCAGCCAGCATTTTTCTCCCCTAGAACAGGTCAAGCTTGTTTAAGGGAAAATTAAGTTTTACTGTCTGTATTGCTAGTGAGTCTCAGACAGCTTGATCAATTTCAATTACAGGAATCAACAGACTTGGTTGTAACCTGTTACTGGGTTTGTAGTAGCGGGAAAATCCCACCAAGATTTCCAGAATCTTTTGGGTATGGGAACTATGCAAAACATAGTCCACAAGGTAAAATAATGAAAAGGTGAGGAAAGGCTTTTCCTTGATCATGGGAAAAAAGTTTCTACTTCTAAGAACATATAGTTCATGCCAGTGGAAACATTTGGGAGTTCCTGCCCAGAAGAGGTCACTTATAGTAGGGCAGAGGTCAAGGATCAGTTCTGAGAGAATTTAGACACTAAGAACCTTAAAGTAGGAACGTGAAGTCAAGTGATAACTTTGCCAGTGGCACAATCTTGTGCGGAGCAGGTTAGCATGAGGTCAAAAGATGGTAAAATTCAAAATAACTGAAATAGACTAATAAACTGGGTAGATAAGTGACTTATGGAATCTAGTTTAGAGAAATTGAAGACAGAGACATTCACATAGATACCTGCTGTCCTACATACAGGAATTTTTCCCTACCTATGGCAGCTGGATCCTTTGTAATCTTGAAGTGTACGGAGCAGACGCGGCTACGCGAGTTTAATCTCCAGCCACACCAGGAGCAGTGAGTGGGAAATGCTGTCGTAAATCCCAAGTGACTACTCTCATGCATGCAAAGGCTTGTTGGGAAACATCTGGACACTTAGAAGAAGCTATTGAATTAGTTGCTAAGTAGAGACATCACTGTGAGTTTCTTATGGCAAATGCATTTTCAGTGGCTAGAGATCCCCATCTCTTGTGCAGGGTGTACTGCTGTGGAGAAGGATATAGTAAATGTCCTTTACTGTTATGGTACAGAGCATAATAGATCTTTTGAAATATTTCATAATGTGTGTTTAATGGCAGCTACACATAAATCCATTCACATTCCATCATTGCTCAGATATTCTAATTACAAATTGACAGTTGATCTTGTGTTTTTAATTTCAAAGCTGCTATCTCCTCTCTTTTTCTTTTTTTTTTTTTTTAACTGCCATACAGTAAGATTGAGAAATTGAGTTGGCTGGGACTGCTGAGTAACCCCATGAACTAATGAAGTAAACATTTGCAACCACTGTGACATGGAAATCATCCAGCTCTCCCTGGTGTACACCTGCAGAAACCTGTGATTCACCTCTGAGTCACTCTGCAAATGTTAGCAGGGCAAAGCTGACAGCCGTGTAGAGGGCTCACTCTGCTGCCAGTTCTCTCCTTCTCCCCTGGAATAATGACATTAATGATGCTTCCAAATGGCTCACGGGGTTGCAAAATGAGAGATCTCAAAATCCATGCAGCAGCTTGATTTCCTAATAGGATGCATTAAGCAGAACATTGCATGTTTTACAGGCTGAAGTTGATTAGAAAATAAGACTTAAAATATGTAGCTGAAGTGGTTAGAAAAATGGGTTTTGGAAACTCAGATCAAAGCTTTACAGGAGGGTGATTAAATAAATAAAAAGTTTAAGCCTAACTGAGCAAATAATTGCACATCCTCTGAAAAGAACTGTTCACAGGGATTGATCAAATGTGAGTCACCCCAGGCACAGACGTCTTTCTAAGAATATTCCATTTAATTTTCTTAATGTACACCAAAAGCTAAGAGATACTGGTGCTGATCAGTGAATGCTATTGTTTGTATAAGGAAAGGCTCTTTAAAAATAATGGAGAATGTAAAAAGACCCAAACCAAGTAACCATCAAAAAAGTGCTTCTGTTCCTGTTGTCTGACAGGGACAATTTCCTCTTTAGCAGTGATTTACCCCACTGATTACAAGATGTGGGCTTGCTTTTCCTTGTTGTATACTAGAAACCCACAGCACATGCTCAAAGCTTGAAAGAAATGTAATTCTCATTGCAGACTTTTTTCTTAAGGGTCAAATTGTCCTCTCCTTTGCAAACATCAGCCTTGGGGACTGGTAAGAATCTTAGAAGTAAAAAATTAGTACTGAAAGGTTGTGAGATTCTTATGGCGCGTGATTGTCTGCTTAGGTAAGGGATGGGGTTTGAGAACAAAGTATAACAGGCTGGGGGTGAAGAGGATATCTGTAGAGGGGAACCATGTTCCCTGGGGACAAATGTTTTGGAAAGCCTTTCCCCTCCGTGCCTTTGGTATTGTAATCCACCTGCAAACCCCTGTCCTCTGAAGGGTGTGTAGAGAGGGAGGCTGCATTACTGTTACATGTAACAGCCTGGTAGCGAAATTCTGCCCTTCAAGATTTTGGCATGTGTTCTATTTATTGCAACAAAGCCAGAATTTCACCTTTGCTATTTCTGAAGGAGAAAGTGTAATAGTGGGGAGCTTGGCTTCTTCATTTCTCAAACCTCCTTTTTACGCAGACAGTGCTGATGGAGTGAAAGTGGGTAACAAGAAAGAAACAAGTAAGAATTAACAAAAAGAGGTTATGCAAAAAAAAATCCTAAGAGCCTTAGAAATGAGCTCTGTGCACAATCCTGAGACACACAGCACTGTCCTATTAAAGGTGCCATACATATGTTGGGTATCTCATTGACTGGATAAAATTCCATATTCAAATGCTTATGTTTTGCTTTACTTTGCTCTTTGAGGAGCAAGCTGTTAAGTAAGGGTAACACAAAGGAAAAACAGGCTGCTCCTGTGTTCCCCTCTATCACACCCTTCACGTCTCTTCAGATTGCAGTAGGCATCTTCTCAGCGTTCCCAGCAAACTGACAGTGGTAGGACTGGAGTATCCATCGGATGGTTAGAGTTGGTAATAAAATAATGACTATTGAATTTCACTTGATTGAGTGTCTGGGAACCATGACTAAATCTGCTTGTTCTTAATAACAGGGGATACCTGACCCTCTGTCTTGAGCTCTTTATTTCGTGTCATACCTAATTTCTGAAGGCAGCTGATATTTTCTCACTGCTCCCTCCCTTCTCTCTTCCTCCTTCACCTTCATGTCAGGCATTCACGTACTTGCATTTGGCGTTAACTGAAATCTAATCTAGGGGGACAGTTCAGAAATTGTCTTGCTAAAGACCTGTGTAGGTTTTGGTACATCTCTGGCATCCCTAGCATGATTGCCAGCTCTAGGATAACTGGCTAGGCCATGTGAACTGTGATTTGTGAGAACCTTTCTTATATATTTCACAGCTAATGTAGAAATATTCCGGATATAATAAAGATGTCATTTTGTAATTTGGACTTTGGAAGCCATTTGTGATATTCAGTGGTGTGGAGAGGAGTTAAATAATGAAAAAAATAGGACTGAATTTCCCACTTAGTGGATTTCCAACCTTTGCATTCAGTTTGAATTACGTTCCTTGTCATTTGGTCCTTACGCTCATATTTAATGCCTATCTATTTCCCCCTGTAACCTATATTATCTATTTAAGTTCTGTTAGAATCTTGGGCTGGAGAACCAAAGGCTCTGTAGAAAGTGTGACTCTATGTGGCAAACCAATTTGCTCTGTGATTCAGACCAAGGGGTGCATTCTCTTCTGTCAAGTGGAGAAACTTTCCTTTATTCAACAGCAATTTGCTTTTATTGGTGATTAACATAGTCACTTGTGATGTGCCCTTAAAATTGTTACTTTCCTATTCTCACCCCTGAAATTCTCTTCCACTCGGGTGATGTAAACCTTTGATGTGTGCTCATATAGAAATGGGCTTGGTCTTATGTACATAGNCTGGGAAATAAATTTATAGCTTGGTATTTCTAAAAGAAAAAATTACTAGTTCTGATTGAAGTGCTTAGCAGCATAGACAGTTAAAGTAAACATTTTTTATAGCCATACACTTCCTTAATTTTCTTCTTTTATATTTTGAACTTCAGGAAAATGATATTTCCAAAAATGTGGAAGGATACAATTTTTTCTTTTATCTATTCAAATCAGCACCTAGAAAATGCATGAAGAATAATAAACTGACATTCAGGAAATGGAAAAGAGCTAAATTCAGGTCATGTAGTAAGTGCTTATATGCCTTGAGACAAGGCAGCTACTGGAAATGTATCAGAGGAAGATTATTGGGCTGTCACTCTACCTGTGGAGAGGAATCTCCCAACACCCCCGTTTTGGTGTAAACTTGCTCCTGTGAAAGGGAACAGTAGTTCTGACTGCCTTGAATCCGGTATAAACCATATATTTATGCAAAACATGGAAATTGAAATGCAAATCTATTTATTTTCCTTGTCATACCTTCACCGTGTCTGTACCTCATGTCCAGCTTGCTCTAGATTTACACCTATGCTACTGAGTTGAGGCAACAGGTAGCATATAGATTTCAAACCTACTTTATGAATAATGTAGTGAGAGATGCTTTATTGACAATCAGCTTGAATTTTTGTTGTTGTAATTTTATATTTTTGGTTCATATTTAGAAGGGATGAATTGAGCATGGCAATTAACTCAGTTTCAAGAGGATGCAACATTAACATGCTGTTGTCGCTTATTGATATAACAACTTTTGTTCAGAAGAGGTTTATTTCATTACTAGCCTGGACTGCAATTTTTTATTTTTCTACTAGATGAGAACTATTTTTTGTGGGGAGGGTGTGTAAAATGCAAAGGAAATGGGGATATAGCAGTGTCCAATCAGCAGTTAATTAGCTGCTATGTGACAGACAGCCTCAGTGTAGCCCTACTAATCCCTTCTTTGTGACTTCAGTCTAGAGTAAGGCTCAGACCTGAGTAAAAGTCAGAAACGCTGGCAGAGTTCTGTGAAATGTACACAAAGCTGCACTTGCTAAGTATCTCCTCATGGGAATGTTCCACAAAGCTCCAAAAAGCCACATGTGTTCTTAACATCCACTGTCATTAGGTTGCAGTTTGATGAAAATCTTTTTTATTTCAGAATTTAGCAACAGCACTTT
>WEIT01035845.1:787-15631 GCA_013389985.1 Dryoscopus gambensis | reverse complement strand
CCACCCAGAAACTTCAATGGGAACATTAATCTTTACATAATGCATAGAATTGTCCAAATCTGTATCATGAAAATAAATTTCTTTCTTGATTCTAAATGGTGATCACTTTATTTCCCAAGGTATTAGGGTTCATTGATGTTTTGTATTGTTTAGCCTTACCTGAAGCTTAATTGAAGAGAGAAGACACATTTATCCCTATTAATGCTGTTTATATTCTCATCTTAATTACTCCAATATAATTCCAGAGTAACTTCCTGAATATGAATACATTGCTCTGCCTTGCAATTGATGCAAATGTATCTGAAGTCAAGGGTCCTGATTTGAAACTTTTATTAAGATTTAATCCACCTCCAGAGTAAAGGCAAAATTGTACAACAGTTAATACCAGCATCAGTGGACATTACATTTTGTGTTTTATTTGGACAGCACCTTTGATCCAAAGCACAAGGAAATGATAAATGGGGAGCAAACAGAGAAACAGAAGTGGTAACAAACAAGGAAGTAGGAACAAGTTATCAAGTGCTTGCACAGAAAGGGATCAAAGAAGAAATATCAGGTGGTCGTTAAAACCTGTGCTAAAGCAGTGCTAAAACAAGTAAGAGAGACACTTGAAATAAAAGTGCAGGCTTAAGTTAGGAGAATCACCTGGAAACATCCTCCTTGGGAAATGATCCCTTTGTGGAGAACAGCACTTCTCAGAACATAAAAAATGTTTAATTTGTTCTCAAAATTCATTAAATAATTTCATTTAATCAGCACTACCACTGGTTAGTAAAAGGCAAAACTTACATTGCCAGAGAAAAAATAATTCTCTTGTTTAGGAGGAATATTTATAAACCAAATGTTTGCATCTTAAACACTGTGTTTGAATGAAGACATGAGCATTAAATACTGACAAGGCAAGAAAAATACTGAATTTCTTAGAATATTAGAGTAAAAGAATCTGACATTCTCCATTACTATGCCTGCAGGTTATCAGCTGCAACTATCAGGGAGAAGTTGTCAATCAACTCTATTGCAAGGATGAAAGAGTAGATGGTACAGTTTAATTTTATTATGGAAATTGATTTGCATCTTTTATATGTCTTGATTGAAAACTTTCCAGGTAATGGCATTGAAGAATACTCATAAAACTGCCATGACTGTGGTAATAACTATTATTATGATCGAATTTAATAATAAAAAACCTGCCTGCAAGATGGGCAATATGAATAATTCATGTACAGTGTTGCTTAAAATGTGATAGAGAGAAAAAGACTTGTAGGAAAATTCTTAATGTATCAAGACAGGGATGATAATTGGTTTTTGCAACTAAATGAGTACTTCATGTACAAGACAGCACTAACAAGGCAGGAGAAGAAATTTACACATTGGGGAGACAATTTCATTTATCTAGTTACAGCAGGATAAGTGGAATAAATGGTTTTCCTTAAAGGAATTGACAGAAAATGCATATCCTGATAATAATTTGTTTTGTTTACAACTAGAGAACAACAGAACAGGAGACACAATAGCATCTTTTCAATATGCAATAACATATGTAGCATATGCTTATGTAGGCCTTACTTATGCCATTAATCAACTACCTGCAAACACTGACCAGATCTCTTCCAGTGCTGCCTTTTAGTTGCAAGCATAAAAAGCAGACCAGCATATGGAGAATTATTTCACAGTTGCACTTTATTTAATTTTGTTTGATTCCTTTTAAGTATACAGTAGCAGATAAGCTTCTGTTTCCTGCTTTTATTGCCTACCATCTGGTGGGAAAAGCATGGAACAGCAGAAAAAGTGACAGGTGACTAAGAATATTTTAGTGGAAGGGTCTGAAGTTACAGTGAATAAGAGTTCATCAAGCATAACAACTTCAGGAACAGAAAGCCATGCAAGAACTCATCTCTTTACTCTTGTCCAAAGGCAATGATTAAGTTTGAGAATTGTCTTCTCACTTATTGATACAAGTTGAATTTCATATATACCATCTTCTCAAATTATTAAAAACAAATTAAACCAAAGTTTCCCCCTCCAAAATTCATAGCAAAAGCCATTTACAATAACATACCAAAAGCAGTTAAGTAAATTGAAATAAACTTGGGAATTGGATTTAGTCAAAATCCCTGTAAATACATTGTGCTTTACCCAATTATAATTCTCTCTTACTTGAACCTGAGATCAATTCTCTTAGTTCTGGCTTGCCACCAGGATCTCTGATCAATGTTGATAAACCAAAATGACAATAAAGAAAGCTTTGAAATCTACTGTGAGAATGGTGGGAAAACAAAACAAAATGAAACAAAACAAAACAAAACTCTATTCTTTTGTTATGACTATGGCCTGCGTCTTTGTGTGTTTGTTTACGATGGATTACTTTCTGTGGAGATTAGACCTAAAGGGAGTTACACTTGAGAAGTTACACAGTAATCTAGCTAAGAGACATATCAATAAGTACTAAAATACAGTTGCTTATTTAATATATCTGTGCTTGCTTTGCCAACACTAAGATCTTGCAATGATAAACCCCCAGATCCCCTTTGTCAGTTAAAAAATCTGCCCTATGATGTAGTTTACAGGATGTATCAGAAAAAAAAGTCCCCAAATGCTTACAGAACTATAGTTTGATGTCTGACTATTCTTGTTCTTCTTGGCCATTTCCAAATGTAACCATGGGGAAGACAATTTTATGTTTCTGGATCACAAATAGAATCTGGATATCTTGTTGATTCTGCAGTAAAACTCTTTTCACCTTTGTTAATTACCTTGGAAAAATCAATATCAGAAAAGGCCATAGTGACATATCAAAAGATTATATGAAATCCTGTTCCACTTCATTAACACAGTTTCTAGAAGTGCTGCTTCTGCATGTTATTGAGTTGTAGCGATTTACTGGAAATCTTAGAAATGAAGGCAACATGCTCCTGTAACTTCTGAGAGAAAGTAGAAAAAGGAAAAACAAGATTCTTGTCTTCTCATTGAGAAAAATAAATGAATAGTCCTTAGTCTCCACAACTGGAACTTTTAAACAACTATTCATTAGCTTGTTGGGGGGAAATACAAAGAAACAAACTAAAAAACAAGAAAAACCCTCCCACACATTACCTGATATGCAGTCAAAATAGATCCAAGAAAATCAACAGAGGTTCTACTTGCCATAGAGAAATCTTATTTGTGTAAGCCTTATTATTTGACACTATAGAGAGAAATCAGAAAAAGTGACCATTAAAATGTCATAGCTAAAAAGCAGATACATTTACCTAATTTAATCATTATGGTAAATAGCAAGAGAATGTGTCTTCTGTTTTTTCTTTTAAAAAAAGAATAATAATTCTTGTAGCAAGAAGCTTTTATTCTGGCTAATAAACATTTCTTTTTCACACCAAAGTACTGTGGAGGAAGACAAAGTTTTGATGAAACTTGCAAATATGGAATATTTCCTCTGGCACCAGCAGTAGTACAGTTAGGCCAAAGGAAACTGCTCAGGACAAGTGCTGGAGATCATGTGTAGGAAATGGGTGACCTAAAGAAACACAGCATGTAATATTGTGAAGGAAAGGAATTACATCTAACTATGATACTGAATGAAATTTCTGTAATTAGCCATGTCCAAAGGGTGTATAATGTAAGAATTGAATTTGTACACCTGATTTTGGAGATCTCATAAATATTTCAGAATGAGACAGGAGACATTTGAGGAAGATAGACATTCTTTGGTCTCTGTACTGACTTTACACAACTTTTTGAGAGTAAACACAGAAATATGATCCAGAAATCCAAGAATGTCTGGTTTTCCATTTCCACTGAGAAAAATTACTTGGATAATTTGTGAATCCTCTATAAATTTCAGATGAACTTTCCCTCGTGCCTACAAGCACCTTCATATTCCACTTTGTGACTTAGACTAACCCCTCCTCCATCTCCTGACATACATTTTATAGTAATTTTTCCTTACAGCTCAAATATGACTTCTGTGAATAATGGGAAAGAGAATTCTTATTGGGAAGGCAAACTGGATTATGAGCACTATGAGAAAAAACTTCCAGGTCATGAGGTTTTATTGCCATACCAAGGGGTTACAGGAGGGAAGAAGCGATGGGCTGTCACCCTGTCTCTTTTCAAAGGTTTACAGATGAAATTCAGTTCATTGTTCAATCCTTTGTTCTCAACTTTCAAACTTTTTACTTAAGGGCAAGATGTTCTTTACAGAAGAAAGAGACATGGATGTCAGCTCAGATGATATGCTGTATGACAGTTGTTCTTTGGCAACGGGTTAATGGTCTCATTTCATGCCTCTGGATTTTTCCTACAGTTGAAGGTACTCTACACACAGCTTCAGGCTGGGGAAAATAAAAAAATGATTAAGTGAATCTTTTGTCATTCAGAAATGCTACTTCTTTGCAACCAGTATGTATTGCAGACTAATACAGAACAGATGAAGGAAGCCAACACAGGAAGAGAGGCTACTGTTTAGTAATTTGCTAACTGAGCAAGATGGGAGTAAGAGCTGAGCACTAGCCCTTGAGTTTAAAAAAGGAATTTTAACTCCTGGCTGTTAGGGGAAGGGTGGGGGAAGAAATAAAGGGCTCAGCAGGAGTAAAAGAATTGTTTGGTTTCTCTCAAAGAGTCCAGCAGATCTGATTTTTATTCCAGCTGAGATGAAAGTAAAACAAATCATATATAAATTTTGAACGTAT
This sequence comes from Dryoscopus gambensis, assembly GCA_013389985.1. NCBI lineage: Eukaryota > Metazoa > Chordata > Aves > Passeriformes > Malaconotidae > Dryoscopus > Dryoscopus gambensis. The sequence continues at coordinate 10,946 of WEIT01035845.1, read as the reverse complement.
CTCATAAAGTTGGTATTACATCAAACAAACTTTTAGCTCTGAGATGATTGACAGTAAAAAAAAGGCAAAGAAAATAAGCATAGCAATACAAAACTCATGGGTGGGTCATTAGGTAAATGGAGTAGAGACGGAGATCTCTTAATCTCAAAAGCACCAGTCTGTACTGTCCAATCTAAAACCTCCTTCCTCTATCAGAGTCCTCAGCTGCTTAACTCTCTCCTCAACAACAATAAGAATGTGTTTAAGTTACTCATGGACACACATAAAACACGAGTGGTCTGCTTTGAAGTGTCAGTGCCTTAGATTTAATATGTTAATAATATGCTAATAATTTATGCATAAAACAGGTTGCATTGAAGGAAAAATCCAATATTGTCAGTTTCCATGACAACCAGTGTGCTAGAAGATTACACTGTCTCACATCAGATGGTTGCCAAGGTTGTGACCTATTTCTTAGTTTTAATAATTTCGTTTGCAGAATTTGGAAATGCTACCTGGAAAACAAATGATAAAATATCGCTCATGGTTAAGGATATAAAAGAATATCAGTGTAAAGAAATTTTACATGCTAGATTAAGCACTAGGCTTAGAAACTGAAAAATGTTTGAAGGTTTTTTGTGGCAGTGCAAGAGTATTCTGACAACGGTTCCTACATCACTGCTGCAGCTGAATAATTCCAGGAGTGAAGCAAAGCATGGACAGTTGTGTGAACAACATTTCAGGGTGGAGTCGGTGGTTATATACAGCTTATGTCAGTAGCAGGGACACCTTTAGTGATACCAGGTTGCTCAGAGCCCAATTCAACCTGACCGTGAACAGCCCAGGAATGGGGCATCCACAACTGCTCTAAGAAGCCTGTTCCAGTGGCTCACCACCCTCACAGTAAAGAATTTTTTCCTAACATCTAATCTAAACCCACTCTCTGTCAGTTTGAAACCATTCCCCCTTGTCCATGTCCCCTACATGCCCTTGAAAATAGTCTCTCTCCACTTCTCTTGTAAGCTCACTTCAGGTTTTCTCGGCTTTCTGGGCTGAAAGCACACATTGCCAGCTCTGATCCACCAGCATCCCCAAGTCCTTCTTGGCAGGGCTGCTCTCCGTCTGTTCATCCTCCAGCCTGTGTTGGCACCGTGGTTTGCCATGACCCAGGTGCCGCACCTTGTCCCTGGTCTTGTTAGGCCTCATGAGATTCCCATGGGCCTATTTCTTGAGCTTTTTCAGGTTCTTATGGATGGCATCCCATCCTCCATGTATGTCAGCTGCACCACTCAGCTTTGTGTCACCTGTAAACTTGATGAGGGTGAAATCAATCCCTTCATCTGTGTTATTAATGAAGATATTAGATAACACTGGCCCCAGGCGGACACCTGAGGGACATTACTTGACACTGACGTCCATCAGGACTCTGGGCTGTGGACCACTACCCTCTGGATGTGACCATGCAAACGATTTCTTATCCATCTAACAGTCTACCCATCAAATCCATCTCTCTAATTTTTGAAGAAGGATCATGTTGTAGAGGACCATGTCCCAGGCTTCACAGAAGTCCAGATAAACTACAGGTAACCCTTCCCTTCTTGAATGACATAGTCATTCCATCACAGAAGGCCACTAGTTTGGTTAAATGATCAAAACTTCCAAAGATTTTTTTTAATGAGTGCACAAGAAAGCAAGTATTTTATAGGTTGTGTGCCAGAGTATAAAATAAATTAAGTGCTATTGCAGTTAAATGAAAAGGAGCACTTTCAAATACCAACATATGCTAGTGGACTAGATGATGTCATGTTGTCTGGATTCCTCACTGACCAAAGTTCACTACAGTTTGAGTAAGTCACTCTGGTTGGTAACTTTTTATTTTTTTCGTGCTTAAGAAAGGTATCAAGTTGCCATTCTTAAATAAATAAGTTGCAATAGTACCTTCAGGGGCTGACTGTGGTGTTGGATAGCAAACAAATGGTCCTCCACTACTTGCTCATTTTACCCTGTGTCAGTGTAAAACAATCCAGGAATGTAACAGTTTTGTCACCAGGACTCTTAACTGACATTTTCTAGCTGACTGAAGAATTTGTCCTTTATTTTTCTCTCTTATCAAGCTACAAGCTTGGAAGGCAATCACTGTCAATCCTGTTGGTGTGATCGATACCCCAAGCCCCAGTTCCTACTACTGAAACCCTGCTTTCTGTGGCCCATAAGACAAATAATCCCTCTAGTTTAATCAGATTGGTCTGACCAAGTCAGTCGGGGTAAATGGAAAAGAGCTCAAGCCATTCTTTTTTTCAGGTTTGCTGAAATGTCTGTCAAGTGATACAGTTATGATAACTGCAGCAGACCTCTATAGCCTCAATAATCCACTGGAATTTGATTTCAGTTATCACAATATAATTAGAGCAATGCATTAGTCATAACTTGAATAAATTATCTCTTTTTACACCAGTACTTGTGGACCTGCTTTGTCATTCTTTTTGTTCTTTTCCTCCTCTCCTCTCTTAGAAGTTGCCCTGTTGTGGTTAAAGATTATCTTTGAATTTTGAGGCTCTTCTTTTCATGTTTATCATACTATTTTTTTTTTTTTTGGTAAGAGAATCAAATAGTATGCAAGATGAAACATTGCAAAACCTGTTTCGTGATGTTCTGTTTTTTCTCTCAGTTGTTATTTTTGAACCTATTTTGTTAATGACCCACACATTTATAACTGGCCTTCTTTGGGAGGGGAATTGATTCTAATGAATAAATACAATAATGAATGTTACAGCTTCCTTCTGCCCCAGGCTGGTCAGCTAGTCCAAGCAAAAGGATTTACACAGAACTGCTGGCATAGATTTGAGTTATTTTCCAGCTGCCTGGTTTATACAGAAATGTGTTCTATGTAAATATTTACTGTTCAACCTCTTCAGAAAACACTTATTACTGTAGAACATTCTTTTGTTCATATCAGAACATTCCTGTTCTTAGGACTTTTTGTAGAAAAGAAATGAAGGCTTATTTTTCTAAGGAATCAGGTAAAACCTCATCTGGAGTACACCCCTCTTTCATTGATATTGAAACTACTTACTATTCATTGACTCACTTGAGAGAAGTTCAAGTATGGCATTAATGGATGAGAGAGGAAATAAAAAAATGGGAGGAGGAGAAGAGTATGTCTAGCAACACACAAGTATCACAGATATTTTATTTCTACCTACCACTTGCTATTTAGTAAGATACTGGATAAAGTGTTCCTAGAGAGGCATAGCTTGTCCTAGGAGCTACTATCTGTGACTTTCTGTCTCTCTGTAGAATCATTTCAGCTGCTCACTGTGACTCAGCCCACATAACACTGGAAACAGGGGCTCTCAGCAGGAGATAGAAGGGAGCAGACAAGCATAAAAAAGACAAATATAATACCTAGATCTCTTAGCAGCTGAACACTTGGGATAGTAGTTTGGTGACATGTGAACTGTGGATCAGAAAAGCTGGAATTTTTTACCACTTCTCATGTGTAAATGGGAGCTGAAGGCAAGACACTGGTATTTTTCCTCCTGCTGTTACAAGTAGTGATACCTACTTGGCTCTACAAAAGAGTGTCAAATTTCACTGGCCTTGTCCTAAGAAGCAGTGCTTTGAAAACCCCTTCGTTAAGTGTCAATGGGCTATGGAATGCTAGGAGCCAGCTGGGGCTGGCAGGGCATCCTGGATGTAAAGTCTACACATTAATTCTTCTCCTTTGATTAGAATTTCCTGAACGCTGGCAGAGAAACCCAGTCTGAGCCCAGTCCTAGTGAACCCAGTCGTGAGGCTTCCAATTCATTAAAACTGTACTCTTCAGCATACTTTGGTGGACCATTAGTACCTTGATGATTGTTTTTGCCATCCATGTATATTTGACATGGTGAGTCTATTTTCAAAATTTTCTAGCGGTAAGCCTGTATGTTATTTTTTTATTAGTGTCTATCATCATTAGACAAAAAAAAACCTCCAACAAAAAAAAGGGAACTCTCTTGAAATTTTACTTGCACCACTCATTCACCTATTTCCTTTATCCCATGATCTGCTAGTCGTATCTGGGGGTAAGAGTGATGTGATACTTTAAACTCCTTGTGTTTTCCTTGCTTCAGCACACCATGCCTCAAGTTACTAATTTGTGAAGAGGTGAAAAGCAAAGGCACGCTGAGGAGGGAGAGGCATATTGTGTGTACATGCTTCTTCTGCTCTACAATGTTTTATCCACACAGCTATGTCAGAGAAGAGTGCGAAAAAACTCGCATATCCTTTGCCAAAATAGCTATGCCAGCCAAAAAAACCCATGTGGACACAGCTATGCTGACAAAGAAGAGGTTTATGGGCTGACCTCTGGGTTCTGGGGAAAGTTGCACCAGTATGCAGGCAGAAAAACTCCTTCTGTTGATATACTCTGCCTCTAAAGAAAAGGATCCTGCTGCCACAGCTAAACTGGATATATTTGCATAGTTATACCTGCAATATAAGTCCCACATTTTGGGCAACGGTGAGGAAATTTAACCATGGTAGAAGAAATAGTTGTGGCTATTTTAAACCTCTGTGAATACTTCTTTAGCACTAGTCAGAATTTGCCTATCACAATCACAGCATCTTATTTCTAAAATTTAAAATTAATTCTACTTTATGATGTTGGCTTTTTTCCCCTACTTTGTCTCTGGAGTATCTGTACTACACCAACATCCATCACTGGGAGCTGATTTTCTAGGTCAGCGGTTTAATTTCTTTATTATCATTTATAATATGCCACATTGCTAATTGCATCCTAAAGTTTTAAATTTTCCTAACACTTACTGGAATTAATGAAACATTTAGAAATATTTTCAGCCATGCCATTTTAGCAACAAGTTATACTATGAAAATATACACGTTTTTATGCACTTTTGGAATATTTTTTAAAACTGCAGCATATAGAAGGGAATTACTAGGAAAACTGGCATTGTGCTGAATGTAATTAATTTACAGAATACTACCAGGAGAATCCTAATAATTTTCTGTTGTTTTAAGGAAGCAGCTAAGTGAAAACCTGGCAATCAGAAGGATTTGGAAAGAGTAAGGAAATTATTCTTTTCATGTAATTGTATAGAAATCACTTCATGTTACTCAATCTTCTCCATACTTGTTTTGTTCTTTTATTTTTTTTCTTTTCTTTATTCAAAATGACTTGTTAACTAGTCCCGCAAAAACCTAGCAAAAACATATGTTTTTCTAGCCAGGAACAATTCCCAACACTTCTATCTTCATTATCTTTTCTTAACAGGTTAGTAACAGAAATATTTACTGCACTTTAAACTCTCATAGCAAGTCTTGTACTCCTACTAATGATGGTGACATAGTAGGAAATTCATGAGCAATTCCCTTTCTCCCATGTTTACACACAAAAGGAAAATGTAGGATTCAGCACCTCTCCTAAAAATACTCATCTTGGGACTGTGATTAGGACCAAGCTTTTTCACTTTCAAGATAGTGGTGGTTTATCTTCCTCAGATTTTGCATTACTTATGTGCTTAAACAGCGTGAAATGGTCAGAGATCTCTAGGTTATTGTATTGGTTTTGCTTGGCCAAGGTTTTGGTAGCAGGGGGGGCACAGAGGTGGCTCCTGGGAGAACCTCCCGGAAGTTTCCACCATGTCCAGCAGAGCTAACCTCTGACTGCTCTGAAAGATGGACATGCTGCTGGCCAGAACTGGGCCAATGAGAGAGGCTGGTAACGCCTCTGTGATGACATATTCAAGAAGAAAATCAAAACAAAGTGGGGGAGTTTGGCTTCTAGTCAGAGAAGAGGAGGAGGTGAGAATATATGAGGAAAACAACATGGAGACACCAAGGTCAGTGGAGAAGGAGAGGGAGGAGGTGCTCCAGGCGCCAGAGCCAAGATTCCTCTGCAGGCCGCGGTGAAGACCATGGTGAAGCAGGTTGTCCCCCTGCAGCCCATGGGTCCATGGGGAATGCAGAGATCCACCCGCAGCCCGTGGGGGAGGTGCCCACGCTGGAGTGGGTGGATGTCTGGAGGAGGCTGTGATCCAGTGGGAGACCCGGTGGAGAGAGAGGGCCCTTGCTTCCAGGCTGGAGCAGCCTGTCCTTGGAGGACTCCAGGGGAGGGTGAGCAGGCAACTCTTGTGGGTGCCTGGTGTCGGGCACAAATATATTCATATACATGCACACATATACACTTATGTATATGCATGACAGTTGAGATTTAAGAAGAAAGAATAAACCATTGCCTCCAAGATAATGTCCAAAGACAGTATAAGAAAAACTGTCTCCTGAATAATTTTCTGGTCAGAGCATCTAAACTGTGTACAGTTTTCAGTCAGAACTAGGCACTTACACAGGAGATCACTGTCTTGCTTTGCATTATGGGCCTCATTCTGTCTGTGAGTAAGTTTCTTATCAGGGAATGTGATAGCAGTGTCTGGCTGAAAATGGCCACTGAAGATTGCAAAGCACTGCTGTCACAAGGGAAGAATAAGTTTGGAAGCCAGATGAAAGGACAATAAGAGCTTTCTTTTCCTAGTATTGGTCAAAGAGAAGCCAGAGGTCAAAGAAGCAGGTGAAGTTCTTTCCAAACATACATATGCTCACATTTTGTTTGTTAAATCTTGCCTCTCTCTTAATTTTTGAGGTCTAACAAAATCCTGTACTCTTGTCTCTGCACTGAGGAATGTGCATGTAAGTCTGGCTGTGGGAAGACTCTTGTACTTAGAGGTGCAGGGCTCTTTCCCTTAACAATGAGGATGCCAAACCACGTAATAGAGGAAGTTTTGTACTGTTGGAACAAATTAAGCCACTTTTATTAAAGCAAACAAGGCAGTTGAGATCCTTTGATATATCCATAGTGCCAACATCCTGCAGATGTCTCACTTCAGTCAATTAATCAGCCATTTCCCAGAGCATGGTAATTGTTTATGCAATCCACTTTGATATGTTTTATAGCATTTCCTTTAATCCTCCCCAACTTTTCATCCCTGGCAAAAGCTTTATGGTAACATAAACTGAAATAGTGCAGTAAAGAAAATCACCTTCTGTTGCAGTCTACAACTGCTTTATCACCCTCATCCTAGCATACATAACCTACACTCAAACAGCTAAATATAGGCTGGAAGCATGCTGCTTTAATAGCACATAAACTCAATGACTTCTTGACAAAGAACTTAACCTCTGCCAGGGACAGAGTCAGAACTATCTAGGGGACCCGTATTCTTCTCAGTCAATGACATTAATTGCCATTGTAACTGGCAGAAATTTTTCTGAATAGAAAATTTTTCATAACGACAAAAATGAAGACAAAAGCCCTTTGTCCTTCCTGAGAAGAGTTTGGGGGTTGTTTTTGGAAATTGAGAGCATTCTGAAAAAAAGTTTCTACTATTTAAAACAGCAGTATTTTTTCATTAGATTTCTATCTTTTTATTTAATGGAAACCAGAAATTAAAAACGCTGGAAGTGAAAACTTGTAAAAATAGGAACAGTCTGTAAGAACTAGACCCAAATATTTTGCTTTGAGAAAGTAAAGTTTAAAAATTTAATCAGCTATTGACACTTTCTTTAATCTTTCTTTATATCAAAAATGCATTTGGATCTACCTCGACACAACTATTTTCTGGTCTGTTTTGAGGTACTGCCCTGTGACATCTCACACTGACTCTGGTAAAGAAGGTGTGTAGAGGGATGTTTGTAAGCATCCAGGCATCCTCTCTAGTGTCTGCAAACACCCTCTGCATCATACCTTATAGCATAAACCTGAAGCACCATTTCATGTTTTAAGTGTTGAAAACCACTGTGCTGAACTACAACTGTCAAGAAATAAACTTTGTTTGTAAACCTCAATCTCTTTCCTTGCTCCTTTTTCTCCTTTAACACTTCCTGGTTACCAGTAAGAAAATCTAAGCCTGTGGAGAGATTCTCTAGGATTTATGAATAGTATTTTTATGCAAATTAATCTATGTCAGCATGTTTGGTTTTGTTTAGACTTCTCCCTGTCCCAAAGGACAAATGAGACAATTCCTCCCCAGAACTTGGCCACAGAGCTTGATGATATATATCATCAGTAATTCTATTCTTTACTCTAACGCTGCATATTTTTTTGCTATAGGTCTTTTCCCACTTTTTTATTTCTCTTTAGGTTAGAGAAATGTTACGGATTAAATTTGGATCATTTCCAGTCTTTTTGTGTCCCATACTATACTACAATGATCCTTAATAGGCAGTAAATAGAGAAAAAGCAGTCATCCTTGTAAAGCAGCTGTTCTATGGATATATGGTGTAACACTAGCGTGGAGGCTGTGGTAGGAATGTTCCAGATCACAGACAGCTTAGATGGAGTACTTTGTCATACTGCAGTAATAATAACTCCACTCTAAATTTGAGGGAACAGGATGGGCAGGAGTGTCAGACAGACCATCTCTCCCTTGGACAGAAATGAGACCATTCTGTTCTATGAACTTGACTTGGTCCCCTTTTGTTCTTTACTGTGTTAATTGGATAAACCTTGATGATTACAATATGGACCGTTATGCTGGCTTTGTACCATTGCATACTAGATACTTTTGTTTTAGATACCACCAAGAGGAGTGGAACAATGAGATTTGGACTTACATACTTAAGCATATTTTGTAGTGTTTAGTGTAGGAAGAGTTTGGCTTGTTTTTCCATTGAGGATGCACTCACTTCTCGGTTAACATGGTCTTAGAGGGCTACAATTTTTCAAAGACAGGAAATAAATTTAATTCACTTGATAATTCTTTTTTCTTATCACTAGACAGAACACAAATTATCTCCGAATTCAATTTGTTTGAATAATACTGTTAAAAGAGGCAGAGAAAAAGGTATTCACCTTTTGTATATGACTGCAAATGGGCTGTGTGCTCCTTTAATTCTCAAATATAGCAAAGCTGGATAGCTTTTCAGAGTGAGCAATTGCAACCAGGTGGATGCAAATTCATTGCCCAACAACAAATTAATTTACGTAGGTATGATACATTTTCTTCCTCTTCCCATTACGGTAATTGAATATTCATCACATAACAAGTGCAGTTAATTAGCAGATTATTCATTTACTGGACAAATAGTGAACATCTTATTCTGAACAAAGAAGAGGGACAGGAAAGCCAGAGGGAGAGAAAAGAAAACATACATTTTTATAAGGCTATAATTTAAATTAGTCTTCTTTTAAATAAGAAGAGAAAAGGAATCACTGTGGTCCAACAGAAATCAGCCGTAAGCCTCCCAGAATATCAGTGGGGCTGGATCTCAGTCCTCATATTTCAAAAAGACCAGAATATAACCATCACTTTAAAACAAAAAATAAACTTTGTGACATGTCAAAATATATTCACATTTTCTTTAATTTATTACGCTGTCATTTCCTAAAGTTTTTTCTCCAGTTGCCTGTCATAATCATTCTTTTGTCTGTTTTCTAATATTTAGACTGTAAAGACCTTTCACAAAGGTCATTTTTTTTCCTTCTCTATTTGTGCACAGTGCAGTCCTTGCCCATAATTCAGGCTCTTGCATAGTACAAGAAAGAAACATTTTATTGGTATAAATTGGCATGTGTCCTTTAAGGGGAATGGAGCCAACCAAATTACCTTGAGGAAGAATAAGCCTTAATATTCAAATTTGTTTACTTAAGCTTTAATATTTTTAATTTTTTATTAATGGGTACTGTAAAATAACTTCAGGTTCTTGCTGAGGTACCTGTGATCCAGAAATTTACCGGATTGTTCAGTGCAGAAGAGGCAAAATGCATCTTTGATGTAATTCTGCTAATGCACTGGTCTTGTGCCAGATTTAATTGCATCCAGCATCTTTAAGCTGTGCCAAGAATAAATTCTCATTGAAAGCTCAGCGGTGAGAGGAAAACATTTCAGTTCTAGATGAAGCTAGAGCTGTATTGTGTGCAGCTAAATGGTACGAACTCTTTGTGGAAGGTTTTCTCATGTTGTGATAGTTTATCATTAAACTATAACCGTCAGCATCTGTCAGAATGGTTCCGATATTGGCTAACTTTCATGACTGTGTTAAAGTGAAGATATTGGACCAAAAAAATTATATACTTGGAGGAATTTTCTGACAAATTGAGGGATTGAAGCAGAGAGCAAGGAAGGAAGAGGGAACACGGGAGAAAAAGGACAGAATAAAAAGGAAAAAATAAAGCTTTCAGTTA